>JAODAL010059235.1:0-21615 GCA_025379985.1 Phyllomedusa bahiana
ATTTTTTTTAACCATTCTAAGAAGGGGGCTATTCCTCGAAAGCTCACCATCAAATATACTCAGTTTCCCTAAAAGTATCGCCCATTTTCTTCACTCTTATAGGGAGGTAAGGGTCCCCCCTAGGTGGGTTAAAGGGAGGTAAGGTCCCCCTAGCTGGTATAAACAGTAAGGTCCCAAAGGCATTTTTTAGGCAGGGGAGAGGTCGCCCCCCCCCCCCCCCCCCCTAGGCTGGTTAAAAGGGCAGGGGGAAAAGCCCCCCCCCCCCCCCCCTAGGCTGGTTATGGGGCAGGGGGAAAAGCCCCCCCCCCCCCCCCTAAAGGCTGGTTATAGACAGGTAGATGGTCCCCCCATAGGCAGGGTAAGGTCCCCCCCAGGGTGGTTATGGCAGGGTAAAAAGGGGCCCCCCTAGGGTGGGTTATAGGCAGGGTAGAGGTCCCCCCTAGGCTGGTTATAGGCAGGGTAGAGGTCCCCCCTAGGCTGGTTATTTGGGAGGTAGAGTCCCCCCCCCGGCTGGTTAAGGGAGGTAGAGGGCCCCCCTAGGCTGGTTTTAAAAGGGGAAAACCCAAAGGCAGTTAAGGCAGGGTAAGGTCCCCCCAGGCTAGTTAAGGCTGGGAGAGGTCCCCCCCAGGTGTTAAGACGGGTAGGTGTCCCTATAGGCAGGGTAGAGGTCCCCCTAGGCTGGTTATAGGCAGGGTAGAGGTCCCCCCCGCGGGTTTTAGACGGTTTGATGTCCCAAAGGGATTGGAGGCAGGGTAAGGGGCCCCCTAGGCTGGTTATAGACGGGTAGATGTCCCAATAGGCAGTTGTAGGCAGGGTAGAGGTCCCCCTAGGCTGGTTATAAACAGGTATATGTCCCCCTAGGCTGGTTATAGGCAGGGTAGAGGTCCCCCCTAGGCTGGTTATAGACGGGTAGATGTCCCAATAGGCAGTTATAGGCAGGTAGAGGTCCCCCCCCCCCTAGCGTTATAGGGAGGTAAGGGGGGCCCCCCCCCCCCCCCCGGGTGGGTTAAAACCCCCCTAAGCTGGTTATAGCAGGTAAGGGCCCCCGAGGGTGGTTATAACAGGCAGATTCCCAATACGGGTAAGGTCCCTCCCCCCCCTAGGCTGGTTATGGGCTGGAAGAGGGTCGGTCCCCCCCCCGGGCGGTTATGGGCTGGGTAGAGGCCCCCCCCCCCCCCCCTCTAGGCATTTATAGGCTGGGGTAGAGGTCCCCCCTAGGCTGGTTATAAGCAGGGTAGAGGTCCCCCCCCCTCCCCCATTGGGCTGGTTATAGGTAGGGTAGAGGTCCCCTCCCCCATAGGCTGGTTATAGGCAGGTAAGGTCCCCGAGGCGGTTAAGGGCGGGTGATTCCCTAAGGCAGGGTAGAGGTCCCCCAAGGCTGGTTATAGACAGGTAGATGTCCCTATAGGCGGGGAAAGGGGTCCCCCCTGGGCTGGTTTAGGGGGGGGGAAGGGGTCCACCCTGGGCGGGGTTATGGCGGGGGTTTAGAGGAACCGTCCCCCCCCCCTAGGCTGGTTATAGGCTGGGGTAGAGGACCCCCCTAGGCTGGGTTAGAGGTCCCCCCCCCCCCCCCGGGGTGGTTTTTGGGCTGGGGAAAAGGGTCCCCCGTCCCTCCCCCCCCCTGGCGGGTTATAGGCAGGGTAAGGTCCCCCCCCCCCCCCATGGGCGGGTTTGGGGCAGGGTAAGTCCCCCCCCCCCCCCATAGCTGGTTTAGGCAGGAAAGGGGCCCCCCCCCCCCCCCCCGGGCTGGTTATACCCCCCGGGCTGTTATAGACACAATGCCCCAATGGGGCCGGGTAGAGGTCCCTCCCCCCCTAGGCTGGTTATAGGCTGGAAAGAGGTCGGTCCCCCCCCCAGGCTGGTTATAGGCTGGGGTAGAGGCCCCCCCCCCCCCCCCTCTAGGCTTTTTATACTGGGGTGAGGCCCCCCGTAGCTTTCGAGGCGGGGGTAGAGGCCCCCCCGTAGGCGGGTTCGAGGCGGGGGTAAGGCCCCCCGTGGGCTGGTTCAGGCGGGGGAGAGGCCCCCCCCGTAGGCTGGTTCGAGGCTGGGGTAGAGGTCCCCCCGTAGGCTGGTTCGAGGCTGGGGTAGAGGTCCCCCCGTAGGCTGGTTCGAGGCTGGGGTAGAGGTCCCCCCGTAGGCTGGTTCGGGGCGGGGAAAGGGGTTTCCCCCCCTTGGCTGGTTCGAGGCTGGGTAGAGGCCCCCCCCCGTAGGCTGTTCGGGCTGGGTAAGGCCCCCCCTTGGGCTGGTTATGGCAGGGAAAGGGTCCCCCTAGGCGGGTTTATAGGCAGGACATACTGAACTGTGCCATCTAAAATATACCCTGAAAAACGAAGCATGGGTGCACACTAAAAAGGCAATTTCATATACTAACAAATATCATGGCACACTAAAACTAAATAAAACCTCAAGGTATATGAAAAACCCTGGACCTTAGTTTACAGTTTTTTTATCAACTTTGATCAAATACGTAAACAAAGAGCCCCGGGTTTTTCATATACCTTGGGGTTTTTATTTAGTCTTTAGGGGTGCCCGTATTTGTTGATATTGCATTGCCTTTTTAGTGTGCACCAGCTTACGTTTTTTAGAATATATTTTGATGTGCACAGCTTCAGTATGTTTTGAGTTCATTTGAGATTGGGAATCTCATTTTGGGTTGCTGCACACAAACTGCTCTTTTTTAACCATGCAATGACCCAGTTTGGGGGTTTTTTTACCATTTCCCGAAATTGCAGTCTGGATTGACGCCTAGTGAGGAAGTAATTTAGTGAGGGGTCACCTGCCTGGGATCCCCCTTGAAAATTTTGGGGGGTGAGCAATACAACTTTGATCAAATACTTTTAAACTAAGAGTCCCAGGTTTTCCCTATACCTTGATTTTTTTTAGTCTTTAGTGTGCCACGAATTTGTTGATATATGGTTATAGCAGGGGAGAGGCCCCCTAGCTGGTTTTAGGCGGGTAGAGGGCCCCCCCCCCCCCCCCGGGTGGTTTTTTGGCAGGGTAAGGTCCCCCCCCCCCCCCTAGGCTGGGTTTTTGGCAGGTAAGGTCCCCCCCCCCCCCCCCCCGGGTGGTTTTTGCGGGGAAGGCCCCCCCCCCCCCCTAGGCTGGTTATTGGCAGGGTTGAGGTCCCGTCCCCCCCCCCCTAGGCTGGTTTTGGGGTGGGGAGAGGGCCCCCCCCCCCCCCCCCAGGCAGGGGAAGGGCCCCCCCAAAGGCTGCTTATAGGCAGGGGTAGGGCCCCCCTGGCGCTTATAGGCAGGGTAGAGGCCCCCCAGGCTGCTTATAGGCAGGGTAGAGGGCCCCCCCCAGGCTGCTTTTTAGCAGGGGGGAGGTCCCCCCTAGGCTGCTTATAGGCAGGAAAAGGGCCCCCCCCCCCCCAGGCTGGTTATAGGCAGGGTAGTTGTCCCCCCTAGCGGTAAGGTCCCCCCACTGTTTTAGGGAGGGTAAGGGCCCCCCCTAGGCTGGGAAGGTCCCCCTAGGCGCTTATAGGCAGGGTAGAGGGCCCCCCCTAGGGGCTTATAGGCAGGGTAAGTCCCCCCCCCCCCAGGGGGTTATAGGCAGGGTAGTTGCCCCCCTAGCTGGGTAGAGGTCCCCCTAGGCTGGTTATAAGCTGGGTAGAGGTCCCCCTAGGCTGGGTAGAGGCCCCCCTAGGTGGTTTAAGGGGTGGGTAGAGGGCCCTCCCCCCCCCCCCGCTGGTTATAGGCAGGTAAGGACCCCCCCCCCAGGCTGGGTAGAGGTCTCCCTGGGGTGGTTTTAGCAGGGAGAGGGCCCCCCAGGCTGCTTATAGGGGGTAGAGGTCCCCCCCCCCCCCCAGGGGTGGGATAGGGAGGGTAGTTTTCCCCCCTAGGCGGGTAGAGGGCCCCCTAGGGTGGTTATAGGCTGGGGGAAGTCCCCCCAGGCGGGGAGAGGCCCCCCAGGCTGGGTAAGGTCCCCCCCCCCCCCCCAGCTGGTAAGGCCCCCCCCCCCCCCCGGCTGGGGAGGGCCCCCCCCCCCCCCCAGCTGGGGGAAAGGCCCCCCCCCCCCCCCCCAGGCTGGGGAGAGGCCCCCCCCCCCCCCCCCAGGCTGGGTAGAGGGCCCCCCCCCCCCCCCTAGGCTGGGTGGGTCCCGTCCCCCCCCCCCCCAGGGTGGGTAAGGTCCCGCCCCCCCCCCCCCCCAGGCTGGGTAAGGGCCCCCCCCCCCCCCCCTAGGCTGGGAGAGGTCCCTTCCCCCCCCCCCCCCCCAGGGTGGGTGAGGCCCGTCCCCCCCCCCCCAGGTGGGGAGAGGTCCCGTCCCCCCCCCCTAGGGTGGTAGAGGGGCCCCTCCCCCCCCCCCTGGTGGTAAAAGGTCCCTCCCCCCCCCCCCCCAGGGTGGGTAGAGGGCCCCCCCCCCCCTAGGCTGGTAGAGGTCCCCCCCCCCCCCCCTAGGGTGGGAGGCCCCCCCCCCCCCCCAGGCTGGGTAAACCCCCCCCCCCCCCAGCGGGAGAGGCCCCCCCCCCCCCCCCCCCCCCCCTAGGCTGGGTAAAAGGTCCCCCCCCCCCCCCCCCTAGGGTGGGTAGAGGCAGGGGGGGTTGTCTCAACCCCCCCCCCCCCCCCCTTTGCCGTTTAAGGGCAGGGTGGAGGTGTTGCCCCCCCCCCCCCCCCCCCCCCCCCCTGGGGTGGTTAAGGCAGGGTGGGGTGTTCGTCCCCCCCCCCCCCCCCCCCTAGGCGGTTAAGGGGAGGGGGAGGGGTGTCGTCCTCCCCCCCCCCCCCCCCCCCAGGGGTGTTAGAGGCAGGGTGGAGGTTGTTCCCCCCCCCCCCCCCCCCCCCTAGGCGGGTAAGGTCCCCCCCCCCCCCCCCCGGGTAAGGGCCCCCCCCCCCCCCCCCCCCAGGCTGGGTAGAGGCCCCCCCCCCCCCCCCCCCCCTAGGCGGGTAGAGGTCCCCCCCCCCCCCCCCAGGGAGGTCCCCCCCCCCCCCCTAGGCTGGTAAGGTCCCCCCCCCCCCTCCTGGGGGGGCTAGGTCCCCCCCCCCCCCCCAGGGGTGGGTAGAGGTCCCCCCCCCCCCCCCCTAGGCTGGGTAGAGGCAGGTGGGAGGGGTGTCCGCAACCCCACCCCCCCCCCCCCCTTTGCCGTTTAGAGGCAGGGTGGAGGTGTGTGTCCCCCCCCCCCCCCCCCCCCCCCCTAGGCTGGTTAGGCAGGTGGAGGTGTCGTCCCCCCCCCCCCCCCACCCCTAGGCTGGTTAGAGGCGGGTGGAGGGGTGTGTCTCCTCCCCCCCCCCCCCCCCCTAGGCTGGGTTAGAGGCAGGGTGGAGGGTGTCGTCCCCCCCCCCCCCCCACCCTGGCTGGTTAGAGGCAGGGTGGAGGTGGGGTCCCCCCCCCCCCCCCCCCTAGGCTGGTTAGAGGGGAGGGGGGAGGTGTGTGTCCCCCCCCCCCCCCCCCCCTCGGGTGGTTAGAGGCAGGGTGGAGGTGTGTCCCCCCCCCCCCCCCCCCCCCTAGGCTGGTTTTGAGGCAGGGGGGAGGTGTCCCCCCCCCCCCCCCCCTAGGGTGGTTAGAGGCAGGGTGGAGGTGTGTCGTCTCCCCCCCCCCCCCCCCCCCCCCCCTAGGCTGGTTAGAGGGAGGGGGGAGGTTGTGTCCTCCCCCCCCCCCCCCGCCCCAGGCTGGTTAGAGACAGGGTGGAGGTGTGTCCCCCCCCCCCCCCCCCCCTAGGCTGGTTAGAGGCAGGGTGGAGGTGTGTCCCCCCCCACCCCCCCCCCCCCCCTAGGCTGGTTAGAGCAGGGGAGGTGTGTTCCCCCCCCCCCCCCCCCCCCCCCTAGGGGTGGTTATAGGAGGGTGGAGGTGTCCCCCCCCCCCCCCCCCCCCCCCCTAGGCTGGTTAGGGGGGGCAGGGTGGAGGGGTGTCCCCCCCCCCCCCCCCCCCCCCCTAGGCTGGTTAGAGCAGGGTGGAGGTGAGGGCCCCCGTCCCCCCCCCCCCCCCCCCCCCCCCCCCCCCTAGGCTGGTTGAGGGAGGGTGGAGGGGTGGGGCGTCCTCCCCCCCCCCCCCCCCCCCCCCTAGGCTGGTTAGAGGCAGGGTAGAGGTTCCCCCCCCCCCCCCCCCCTAGGCTGGTTAGAGCAGGGTGGAGGTTTTTTTCCCCCCCCCCCCCACCCCACCCCCTAGCTGGTTAGAGGAGGGTGGAGGTGTTGTCCCCCCCCCCCCCCCCCCTAAGCTGGTTAGAGGCAGGGTGGAGGTGTGTCCCCCCCCCCCCCCCCTAGGGTGGGTTAGAAGGGTGGGGCCCCCCCCCCCCCCTAGGGGTGGGTAGAGGTCCCCCCCCCCCCCCCTAGGCGGGTAGAGGCCCCCCCCCCCCCTAGGTGGGTTTTGAGGTCCCCCCCCCCCCCTAGGCTGGGTAGAGGTCCCCCCCCCCCCCCCCTAGCTTGGGTTCCCCCCCCCCTAGGGTGGGTAGGGTTCCCCCCCCCCCTAGGCTGGGTAAGTGTCCCCCCCCCCCCCCCTAGGCTGGGTAGAGGTGTCCCCCCCCCCCCGGTGGGTAGGGTCCCCCCCCCCCCCTGGCGGTAAGGTGTCCCCCCCCCCCCCCCCCCCCCCCCCCCCAGGCGGGTAGAGGGTGTCCCCCCCCCCCCCTAGGCTGGGTAAGGTGTCGTCCCCCCCCCCCCCCCAGGCTGGGGAGGTGTCCCCCCCCCCCCCCCCCCCCCCCCCCCTAGGGTGGGGAAGGAGGGTGGGGTGGTCGTCAAACCCCCCCCCCCCCCCCCCCCCCCCCCCCCTTTTCCGTTTAGAGGCAGGGGGAGGTGTGTGTTTTCCCCCCCCCCACCCCTCCCCCCCCCCCCCGGGGGTGGTTAGAGGCAGGGGGGAGGTGTGTCGTCCCCGTCCCCCCCCCCCCCCCCCCCCCCCCCCCCCCCCCCCAGGCTGGGTTAGAGGCAGGGTGGGGGGGTTGTCGATCCCCCCCCCCCCCCCCCCCCCCCCTAGGCCCCCCCCCGGGTTAGAGGCAGGGTGGGGTGTGTCCCCCCCCTAGGCTGTTAGAGGCAGGGTGGAGGTGTGTGTCCCCCGCCCCCCCCCCCCCCCCCCCCCAGCTGGTTGAGGGAGGTGGAGGTGTGTCCCCCCCCCCCCCCCCCTGGCTGGTTTGAGGGAGGGTGGAGGTGTCCCCCCCCCCCCCCCCCCCCGGTGGTTTGAGGCAGGGGGGGGTCCCCCCCCTAGGGTGGTTGAGGTGTTCGTCCCCCCCCTAGGGGGGTTTGAGGTGTCCCCCCCCCCCCCCTCCCCCCTCGGGCTGGTTAGAGGTCCCTCCCCCCCTCCCCCCCCGGTGGTTGAGGTCCCCCCGCCCCCCCCCTAGGCTGGTTTGAGGTTCCCCCTAGGCTTATAGGCAGGTGGAGGTCCCCGTAGGCTGGTTATAGGCAGGGTTTAAAAAAAAAAAAAAAAAAAAAAATTGCGCTCCCCCCTTTTTTCCCCCAAGGGAAGGTGGCATCAGGCGAGCACGCAGCGTGAGACACACATGCTTTGCCCAAAACTCCGACGCTTTGATCTGCGGCTGCCGGAGCCACTGCGAAACAGGGCGCCGCTCTCTTCCACAGTGGTATCTTCTCCTGTATGCGCTCCCCTTTCAGTCGCATCAAGAATCGCCGACAGGCCCCCCGGCATCGCAGTCCCGGGCGCTGTCGCTGTACTCGGATTCTGCTATATCTCTATAAGGGGGTCGCAAGTAGCCCAAAGTCCTTCGGTGACGAGCCTTCGGGGCGCCCACCGTACTAGATAAAGCCGAGATCGGATTTTTAGCACATTTTTTGTGCTGAAAAACTCTGTTTATACTCTAGTATATACAGTAATCTAACCACTGTTTGTGATGCTCATTAGAATTTCTGCCATAGAATCGAACAGAATTCGTTTAATGAAACAGTCCCCCCCCTTTTTGTTTTTTTTTTTTAGTTCACATCATAGATTTGAAATCGGTGGCAGAAAAACTTGTTGCAGCTCACAGTGCGATTTTTGACGTGGAATCTATGTGAAAAAACATTGACACAGACAGATCTAGATGCCGTTGCTTCTATTAGGGTTTGTACCATAAGCCCCGGTTCACACGGCTTATTCAAGCCGTAATTGCGAGCCGGATTGCGCTTCCCTTTCCGGGTTTAAATAGGGGGGGGGGCGCGGCCCGCCGGCCCCATTGACTTCCATTATCCACGGCGCGTATTCCGCCTGGATAATGTGCATGTCAGTTTCTCCCCGCCCGGCGGATTCGCAGAGCGTGGAGGAGCGACGGAATCCACTGTTCTCTATGAGAGCGGTGGATTACTGTAAGTGTGGCGCCGAAATAAGCCGTGTGAACGGCCCCTAAGGGTATGTGTCCCCAGCAGCCTTACAATACCATTGGACATCCAACAGTATCTTAAAGGGGTTTTCTCAGTACAGGCTTTTGCAGACTTGCGCTTTTTCTCCCTGGTTTACAGCTTCAAATCCAGGGGAGGGTCTCTCCTCCCAGTAGGCATGTCTTCCCTCACTGAAGGTGGTGACATCATTCTGTGTGAGCAGGGAAAGGGAGAGGATTTCACAGCTCTGTAGACCTCCTGCGATGGTCAGTTCTCATGCCTGGAGAGCTGTCGCCTCCCTCCACAAGCTCCATGTAACCCGAACACCTGCAGTTAGCAGTTATTCATACAGCCTGAAATGATGAAACAAATGTGAGAAATGCACTCTGCTCCACCTCTATTAGGCATGAGGTAGAGGGGGTGTATAAGGCTGTGTTATATGGGGGAAGAGTGAATCTAATAGCTAGAGACTCAGTAATTGCCCAGATCCGTCACATAAAGCGATCACTGGGAGAGGAGCACAAGAGCTCAGGCAGCTTTTATTACACAGACACAGCCAGCACAGAAAGCTGTTTTAGTTTCACAAATAAAAAATCTGTTGCATTTCATGAAAATGTGAAAAATTACTACTACATTTTAAGCCACTTAATACTTTAGAAATTAAGACATTTATAAAAACCTACAGTAGATATATTGTAGATGCTAGTTATAAACTATTGTGTGCAATCTCTTGCATACAGAAATTTTTGGACTTTGAAAATGGGTAATTTTTCCAAATGTTCACAATATTTTGATAGTTTTCACACTTAAGAATTGTTTGGACGAAGATTTCTTAATAACTTAAAGCACAATATGTCACAAGAAAACAGTCTCTGAATCCCAAGGATAGATAAAACTATCAAAAAGTTATTCTCATAAAGTTACACATCAGATTTCTAAGAGGGGCTCTGTCAGGATGGTCAAAACTGGCTGCGGTGCTAAATGGTTAAAGGGGATGTATCGCTTCTTTAGTTCTTGTGTATCATTGTGCGCTCAGCTTCTCAGCTCTACAAATTCTGAGAAGAGCGACCCCGCAAGGTTTCTTAACCGAGGGGGATGACTTCTCTCCCTTCACTGTTCATGCTCGCTCCCGAGGCTTCCCTCCGCGCCCTCCCTCCCCCCTCAATCCACATGTCACTGTGTCCTATCCCTATGCAGTCAAGGCACAATTGTGCTGTTTTTTGATTGTAGAAGCCCTGCAGTATTATCGTTTCTTCTGGCTGTGAAGAGTGAAATTGCTGTCGGTCCCTTACTTTGAGTGAGAGAGGCAGCCTAATGCTCAGTCTATGTTTGCATTAGGCACCGTCGCACAATTGTGCTGTTTTCTGATTGTAGAAGCAGGTGCAGTGCCTCTGTGTTTCTGCTGGCTGTGCAGAGTGAAATTGTGCCGGTCCCTTACTTTGAGTGAGAGAGGCAGGCATGCTCGCTCCAATGAATAAGACCAGGGGCCAGTTCTTCTGGGGAACTGTGTTAACAGAAGATAAATGAGCCTGTGAAAACTAGACAGCTTTGCTAATGACATCCAATTGCACAATTGCTTGTTTTCACGGTCCCCTTATTCTGAAGACCATTTAATGAAATGATACAACCCCTTTAACTCCTTACCGACATTTGACATACCCATACGTCCAGGTCGGGTAGGGGTTCCCGTAAATGACGTATGGGTACGTCATGGCGATCTTGCGCGCTCACAAGCGGAGCGCGCAAGATCGCAGCATGAAACCAGCGGTATATTACCGCTGCCATCATGCCGCATCCCCCACGGCCAGAGCTCACTCCGGCCGCGGGGGATTAACCCCTCGATGTCGCGACATCGCAGCTGCGGGCAGCAGGAGTGAGCTCTTGCTGCTCGCGATCCGGCGCAGTAACTGCGCTGTGCGCCTCTACTGGTCTCCCTACCAGACAGCCCGGACGCTGAATGACAGCATCCGGGTTGTCTGACGTCACGATGCCCACAATGCATTGTGGGCAGCGTGACTGACAGTTGCCATGGAGACCAGTACACAGATATAAGCAGTGTTCTGATCTCCTATGGTATGAACGATCTGACGATCATTCATACAATTCCCCTCTGGGGAAAAGTGAAATAAGTGCAAAAAAGTAAAACACAAAAAATAAAATAAAAACACGTACACCGCCCTTTTCCCACGCCAATCGCCCCAAAAAAGATAAAAAATAAAGTACCCATATTTGGTATCGCCGCGTGCGTAACGACCCACCCTATAAATATGTCACGTTAATTAACCCGTACGGGTTTAAAAAATACCCCAAAAAAGTCACAGAATTGCGATTTTTGTTCATCCCGCAGCACATAAGATGGAGTAAAAAGTCATCAATAACTCATATCAACATCAAAGTGGTGCCAATTAAAACGTCAGTTCATCCCGCAAACAAAAAGTCCTTACACAGCTGTATACGGAAAAATTAAAAAGTTATGGCTATTAGAAGATAGCGATGCATAAATATTGTTTTTCACAATAAAAACACTTTAAAAAAAATAAAATATTGTGCTTCCACATAAAAAAAAAAACTATATAAATTGGATATCACCGTAATCGTCTCAACCCACAGAGTAAAACTAACCTGTCACGGATACTGTACGGTGAACACTAGTAAAAATAAAAAATGAACACTGCTAGGATTGCAGTATTCACCCTGCCTTCCAAAAAACGGATTTAAAAGCGATCATAAAGTCTTGTCCCCCCCAAAAAAATACCAATAAAAACGTCAACTCATCCCGCAAAAAAAAGTCCCTATAAAGCTCCATAAACAGAAAAATAAAAAAGTTATGGCTCTCAGACTATGGCGATGCAAAAACGTGTTTTCCTTTTCGAGTAAAAGTGTTTTTATTTTGTAAAAGCAGTAAAATATTAAAAAAAATCATTTTTTGGTATCGTAATCGTATCAACCTGCTGAGTAAAACTACATGTCATTTTTTACCGCACAGTGCCCGCGGGTAAAAAATGAAAAACACCCCAGGATTGCTGTATTTTTGTCCCAAAATGCCTCACGAAGATCTTAAAGGGGTTTTGCCACGATTTTTAAATGTTGAGGTGGGATCCTCCAAAATGGTTTTTAAAATCACTTTTTCTAAATATATTCATTAAAAATATTGCAGCCTAAAGAGAGCTACAGGCTGCCTTACCTGCCCCTAGTTACTTAAAAGCTTGCACTAGATACGACCTGACCTGACCAGAGCTGCTGGCCCGGCTTGCGCACAGAACACTTATCTGATGAGAGGGAGCTGAAGGCACCGGGTAGAAATCTGTTTTCTTTTGTGTACAGAATCCACTAGTTGTAGTGTGATTATCTGAGTAGATCCCTGCTCTATCTGATGACAGGGAACATGAAGCCTTTCAAGAGGCTGAAGAAGCTTTCAAGCTGCTGTGGAGAAAAGGTGTTGTCTTTTGTATACAGATTCCACTAGTTGTAGTTTGATTATTTGAGTGAACATTTCACACGATCCCTTATGCAGCTCTTGCAGTCTGTCTCTCTCTCAGCTAGAGTGGCTGGTTTACATTTGCTTCTTAGCAGATAAGGCACGTCCTGGCAAGACCCCTTTAATAAAAAGTGATCAAAGCATCACATGCACCCCGTAATGGTACTAATAAAAACATCAACTCATCTCATAAAAAACAAGCCCACAATCCGCTCCGTGTACAAAAAATTAAAAAAGCCATGGCTGTCAGAATAGGACAACATAAAAACACAACTTTTTATAAACTCAATTCTATTGTGTAAAGTAAATAAAACATAACTATATAAATTTATACATTAAATTGAAACCACCCCCATAGTAAAGTTATCCCTTATGGCGAATACTGTAAAAATGAAGCCCAAAAAAAATGGCGAAACGGCGTTTCCCTCACCCCCAAACCCCCTCTATTTTCATGGCCCAACGCAAAAAAAAAAAAAAAAAAAAAAAAAAAAAAAAAAAAAAAAAAAAAAACTACGGAACACCTGTGCGCCTAAAATGCACAATACACCCCTAGATGAGATCCCTGATGGATGCTGAATCCAAAATGGGGCAACTTCTGGAAGGTTTCACCTGTTTTAGTACTTTGGGGACTTTGCAGATGCGACATGGCCCCACCAAAATCTGTGCTCCAAAAGCCAAATAACACTCCCTCCCTTGTACACCCTGCCATGCTCCCAAACAGCAGTTTTACAACCCACATGTAGGGTATTGCCGAAACTTGTAAGAAATTTGGGCATAACCACAATTTGGGCTGTTTTTTTTTTTTCCAGATTCCTTGTAAAAATTAAACATTTTCAGCTAAAATTGCAGATTGGAAAAAAAAAAATATTTTTTTTTTTTTTCGAGCCGAACGCTAAAATAATTTGTGGAAAACACCTGTGGGTCGATATACTCACTGCACCTCTGGATATATTCCGTAAGGGGTGTAGTTTCCAATATGGGGTCTTTTTAGGGATTTTTATTAGGTTTGGAACCTTGGGGTGTCCGAAAAACCTGAAATGGTGCCTAAAAAAAATTTGTAATGAAAATGAGACCCAAGAGTCCAGTAGGTGCTCCTCCTATTCTGGGGCTTATGGGTGAGCCAAATAATGCACTAGGGCCACATATGGGATATCTCTGAAAACGTCAGAATCTGAGGAATCGATATCAAGCTGCATTTCCATGGTCACATCTACTGTGTTCCAGTGAATAATGAATAAAAATTGAAAATCTGCAAAAAAAAGTGAAATTTTGAAATTTCACCTCCACTTTAATTTCTGTGAAATATCTAAAGGGTCAACAAACTTCTTAAATGCATTTTTAAATACTTTAAGGGGTGTAGTTTCTTAGATGGGTCATTTATTGGGGTATCTAAAAATACAGGCCCCTCAAAGCCACGTCCCGAAACTGGACTGGTCCCTAAAAAAAAATCTATTTTGCAAATTTTCTTTAAAATTTGAAAAATTACTACTATATTTCTAAGCCCCTTAATGTGGTACAAAAAAAAAATAATTAAAAAAGGACAACCTACAGTAGACATATGGTAGATGCTAGTTATAAACTATTTTGAGTGGAATAACTATCTGTCTTACACACAGAAATGTAACTTTGAAAATTGCTAATTTTTGCAAATTGTCATATTTTTCACAAATAAACAAGGACTTTTTGGACCAAAATGTATTACTACAAAACCAAAAACAAATGATGCTCATGTAGGGAATCCTACACCAAGACTAAATAAACTAGAAAAAAATGACCCCTTAATACATAACCTTTAATAGAAAATATTTAAAATGTAAATAATTACACTAAGACTCTAAATGGTACAACAATATAGTACAATATAATACAACAACGGATAGATAACTCACCACCTCCCATTGACCGCGTAGTATCAAATAAGTACAATGTAGTTTGGAAAATAAAAAATATCCCTAATCACTGTAGCCCTAATAGCTGTCCCTTTACAGGGGAAACCCACCCTGAGAAGAGCGACCCTGCAAGGTTACCCTAAATAAACTCCTCACTGCAACCTATGACGCTCCAAATAGGGAGTGAGTAAGTCTAATGTTAGGAATAAACACCTAAACGCGTTTCACCAAAGACACACCGTTCCTTTCATCAGTAGGTATTTTCTGCTGTTTAGGGGTCACCATAAATCAAAAAAGTGCTCTCATATATCCCAAAGAGGCTAATAGGACATGATGTTGTCCCTACTGTTTGTAGGCCCACAGAGTCCAAATAGAACCCATAAAATATAGGTTTACCATAGACAAAAGATGACCAATCATAGACCACCACTCGTTAGCCCAACAACATACTTAATCATCCTCACCCCAGTGCACCTGTCTCATAAATATTACATGGGATAGTGTGCATTACATTAATCATATTTCTTTGATGTTGCCGCACTTACCGGCATCTCCATGTATTCACAGCGCATATCCGGGCTCTGGCTAACGCGCATATTCATCTGCCGCGCGTGTTCTGGTCTCGGCGTCCCCCTATGCCTACTGCGCATGTCGGGAAATCCGTGCATGCGCATTGCTGCAAGCGACACCGCCGCGTCACAGCGCACCTATTGCGCGTGACTACTACCGGAATAATAGTACAGGAATATGTCAAGTGCATAGATTCCTATCGGGCACACATGTATCCTATGCATGTTACGACAAAATGTACTACTAACTTAAAGCACAATGTGTCACGAGAAAACAATCTCTGAATCGCTTGGATAGCTAAAAGTGTCAAAAAGTTATTCTCACATAAAGTGACACATGTCCGATTTTAAAACCAGGGCTCTGTCAGGAAGGCCAAAACTGTCTCCGGCGGTAAGGGGTTAAGGATATTAGCTCCACAGATTCTTTAAACTTTTAGCTGGATTAAAGAAATTTTTAATATGCCCAATAGAGACTTCTATAAATATATCCCTATAAGACAGTTATCTTCCTTTTGACATAATTTCCTGAACAGAAAAACATGGCATTTCATTATGCTACAAGGCTTTTTTTTTTTTTTTTAAATAACCTGACATCAGGGCTGTGGAGTCAGAAGCCAAAGCCCCGACTCCTCATTTTCCCAAACCTCCGACTCCTGACTCACTCACACATGGTGTATGTTTAAGTGATAACTTTACTGTAGTAAAATGGTAACATCAGGCTGTTTATCACCTTAAAATACAATAATCAAGCTATTTAGGTAGAACAGACACTGACGAGCAAAAGGGTAACAATGTTTAGATCTTTTGAACACTTGTGGGTAGATTTGAAGAAAAAGCTGTATTTGTATCCAAGTCCAGTCTGCACCAACATTGTAAATGTGTAGGAGAAACCTGGGATCAGATTTTGGTCAAGATATGCTTGAGTCTGATTCAGAGCCCAGAAGGATTCAGGCAGTATTGAAAACCAAAGGTGGATTTCCCAAATACTAAAAAAATAATAAAAATTAACTATTTGATTTTTAGGAGCATAACAGTAACAATGCAGTTACAGGAAACAATCTGCAGAACTAAGCAGATGCTAAATACTTGCAAGTCAAATTTATGTATAAGATAGGTAAGATGACTGCATATAAAATTACAGTAGCCTCATGTACAAAGCTGTAGTGGATGGTGAGATATGGAGCCTGAAAGTCACAAGTTCAAAACATTGTTACCCTTTTGCTTGTCAGTGTAAAATATTTTTATTGGATATGACTTTAGAACACAAATTGTGAATATGCAAAACACCGCAGAAACATTTGCGGAGTCTCTGAATTTGTTCTGAGAAATAGTATTGCCTCCATCAGATCCTGCATACATGACCTCACATCTGATCTCATTATTTCCAGGCTAGAGAACGCACTCTCTACACTCACTTGGGTTGGTGTCAATGCGGTGACCACAGGGGCAACATCTCTAACAATGTCAGGGTATATAGGAATTGCCTCAGCCACAGTCACTTTAGATCAGTGTTGCTCAACTCCAGCCCTCAAGACCCACCAACAGGTCATGTTTTCAGGATCTCCCACAGAATGCACTGACCATAATGATATCACCTGTGCAGAATGCACTGACCATAATGATATCACCTGTGCAGAATGCACTGACCATAATGATATCACCTGTGCAATGCTGAGGAAATCCTGAAAACTTGACCTGTTGGGGTCTTGAGGACTGGAGTTGAGAAACACTGCTTTAGATGAATATTTGAACTCTTCTACTTCTTTGAAAGCAAGTGAAAAATTTTGCTGAGATCTGTTTGCCATGGGAGCAGAATCTTTTCCACTGGAGCAGCGCTTTGCTCCAGGTCATCAATTGCACTCTTCGTGTGGTAAGGCTAAAGATATGGGAGCAGTAGCACTGGGCGGATCCAGTTCCTCTTGCTCTTTGCACTGCATCAAACTAACTGGATCAACTTATTATATATTTTGGGAGTCGGAGTCGGTCCATTTTATGATGACTCAGACTCCTGCAAAATAGACTCCGACTCCACAGCCTTGCCTGACATGCCCCCACGTAACCGTTTAATTTGTGGTAAATTTGGAAAGCAATTTTAACACTTTCTTCTTAGACACAGTGGGAATTTATTTTTACTTTCTGGCTTAAAGGGAGTTTTCTTATTACGACGATCATATTTCAACAACAATGGACCATAAAAATAAACAACTTTCTAGGTTTGTATTTTCCAAATGTTATAGTTTAGCAGCAGTTCCCTTCCTTCTGCCTTCATAGTATATTTTCTTACTGCCTTTGTCGGGTACCACGCCTGTCGCATGCTCCCTACTCTCCTATGTTTTATTCCTACTGGCTTGTTCCTGAGCTTACTGATAGGCCGTGTTCACACGGCTTATTCCCGACGGATTTGTGTGCCATATTGAGCTCACAAATCCGCCGTGAATAAGGGGCGGGGCCGCCGCTCCCCGGCCCATAGACAATGCATTATCTACGGCGCGTACGCGCCGTAAATAATGTGCATGTCACTTTCTCCCTCGCGGCGGATTCGCCGAGCGGGGAGGAGCGACAGATTCCACTGTTCTCTACGAGAGCAGTGGATTACCGTAATTGCTGCCGCGGATTGGCGCCGTACTGCAACGCAAATCCGGCGCCAGTACGGCGCCATCCGGGGCAAAAAACCCGTGTGAACAGGGCCATAGAAAAAAAAGCAGTCATTCAGAGCTGCAAGAAGAAAAAGAGATCTGACACCACTGTTTCTCCTGTAGTCTCCCTGTGTAGGAGCCCACATTAAATAGAACCCTGATAAAAATGTCAACACATGCAAGTCTGCCTGAGTAGGGAGTGTTCCCTGAGCAATCTCACAAGCAAATCGGCTGCTTGGGCACTGAGGGCGCGTCCCCACGGCAGAGGACAAATACCGGTCGGTTGAGCGGAGAAAAGTCCTCCCCATTCACAAGCACAGATTCCGTCCGAAAACCGTACGGAAGATTGTGCTTGTAGAATGTTTTGCGGGCGGCCCACGGGCGGAAAACTCGTGCAGTGGGGACTGCTGGACAAGTTTTCCATAGAGCACCATTGTGCTCATTTTCAGCCGGTTTTTCAGGCTGTCTGCAAAGCCGCAAACCGCCTGAAAAAATGGCTGAAAACCCGTGCCGTTGGGACATGCCCTGACCGGCAACAGTGTGTAGTCCTTTCTTTCACTCCCAGTAACAATACAGGGCAAATTTAGGACTGCTGGTCAATGTGTGCTTGTGAGACTTGTTTACTCAAACAGCCTTACATGTGTTTACATTACTTATTAGCAGATCTTTTCTTCTGTTATCTCTTACACAGGGAGACTAAAGGGGAAATATTGTGGTGTTACATTATCTTGTTTGCACTGAACTGCAGCTTTAAAATGATAAATTTTTTTTTTTTTTTATCCGAAATCAGGATGGGAAAAAATAAGTGTTTATTTTGAAAATTTTTATTTTAACATTCCCAAATCCAGCAAAAACAAACCAACATATTTAAACCCTTTCACTCCGCTTAAATTCAGTTTTCCGATGAAATCGCCCCAATCCAGTCTTACATGTTCTGGGGATTTTCAGTTTTGATAGTTAACAATATAATTATATAGGTCTCTGGGCAGTATAAGACACTTAAGAAAATACTGCATGACTATAAGTCCAATCACACCCTTTTCTTCCCTTTCCAAACCATTTTTATTTAAGCATAAAACACCCAAAAGGGGCAATCTTCCCACGGGGCCCCAAAACGCCCGTTTCCCCCCCCCCCTCTAACACAGCAAACCCCCCCGGTTAAACCAGCCTGTGAAGCGATCCGGGGCGCCCAGACCTTTCTACAAAGGCCCCCAGGGGCCAAAAGTTTTGAGAATGACAAAAAATATTATTTTTCAAATGATCTGTTGGGCCCCCTGGTTTTTTTGTGTTTTGTCAGGGTGTTTTTTTCACAATTTTCCCGAAATAAAAAGTGGCAATCATATTATGATTAACAAAACTTTTATTGACGGTTAAAAATGAGTTAATTCAGAAGTCAATAAAATTTGGGGGGAAGGGGGGTTTTACCCTTCCCTTTTTCAGGGCCTCTCAATTCTCCCTTTGGGATGCCCCTCAATCAAATTTTGAAAACCCAAAACCTGACTGATAGCCCGTCCATTCTTGCCAATTTAATTCTTGGCATTTTTTCAACCCAAATTTTTTTGGGTTTTTTTTTGTCCCCCCCATTTTCTTTGATGATTGACCACAAGTTCTCAATGGGATTAAGATCTGGGGATTTCAAGCCAAGGGGGGCCCAAAAACTGTTTTGGGTTTACTGGGGGGCCATTTAGTTTTCACCTTTTTCTTTTTTGGGCAAGGTGCTCCATCATGCTGGAAAAGGCATTGTTGATTTACCAAAACCCGCTCTTTTAACCCGTTGGGGGAAGTTAGCTCTTGGAGGACATTCCCCGGTACCCTTTTTATTCATGGATGTTTTTTTTTGGCCAAAAAACTGTTAAAAGAGCCGATTTCCCTTGGCTGAGAAGGGGAAAAACCCCCCACATGAATGGTTTTTGGGTGCTTTACAGTTTTGGGATGAGACAAGAAATGGTGGTTTTGCTCACCTTGTCTTCTCCCAACAAGCTGTTTTCCAGATGTTCCAAAAAATTTGGAAAGGGGGTTCATTTTGGGGGAAAATGACTTTACCCCCAGTCTTCCCGCAGTCCCAAAATCCCTGTAAACCTTTTTGGGAAAATATCAGTCTGTCCCCTGATGTTTTTTTTGGGGGAAGTGGCTTCTTTGCTGCCCTCCTTGACACCGGACCTTGCTCCATGGGGTCTTCCCCCCCACAGTGCGTTTCAGATGGGAATAAAACCTGCCTGGGGGGTGCCATTCCCCGAGGGGAAACTCTGCACTGCTGGTAAACCAGATTCCCCCAAGCTGAAACACTTAAGAGACGGGCCTGGGCTTGGGTGGGCTTTTTTGGGCCCCCCTGGGGCCTTTTTTGGGAACAAAGGGGAAACCCCTCTCCTTAATTCCCTTGGGTGATGCATAGATTTTTGACTGAGGGGGCAAAACTTTTTTACGCGATAAATCTTTTTTGTTGGGGCCCGTTTGTGGGGAGTGCAATGATGACTGCACGGGGGGACTTTTTGGAAAATGACCAAATGGTTTTAAAAGAAGGGGGGGAAAAAAATGAAGGGGAAAACACCAGCCTCCTTTAAAGTGTCCAGTTGTCTGATTCATGCTTAAAACAAGGGCAGATTGATCCCACCCTGTCCTCCTCAACACCCACCCCCTTGTTAATGGGCAATCACTGAAACATTTTAAACTGGGCCTTTTAAAAGGGAGGCCTGCAATGAAATTGAAAAATGTGTTTTGGGGGGGAAAAGGGTTTATTTTCTAGGGAACTATTGACTTTGCAAATTTAAATTTCTGTTAAACTGATCACCTTTTAAAAAATTCTGGAGTATAATTTCAAAATTGGGCATCAAATGAAGAAGTAGACTTTTTAAAAACTAACAAATTTGTATCGTTTCCCAAAAATTTTGGCCCTGACCCGTAAAATTTTTCTGGACTCCTCGGCTTCCCAAAAATGAGCTTGTACATAGGTTCATCCATCACTAACGTTTTTCCCAAAGAACCAAAAAATGGATGGGTTAGGAGGTTTTTCCGGGTTTTTAAAATATGGGCTTTTTGGGCGGAGAAAAACAAAAATTCTGTTTCAACTGCCTCTTTTGGGTTTAGTTTGAACTTTATCCTCCACCAAACCCCCTTTGACAAATCTCGGGGGGACAAAAATGCCGGTAAAAAGAGTTCCTCGCCAAGAATCCAAAGAAACCCCTGACCAAAAGGTTTCCCTTTAAACCTAGGGCAATCCCCTATCAAATGAAAAAAAGATCCAAAAGCATTTTAAAACAAATGCAGTTTTGGCTGGGCAATTTCCCCTCAGGGGCCAGTCGTGCTGGCATATAATATACCTTAAGTAACCACTTGACCTGTACAATTGGTCTCTAGCAATGACATTTAGATTTTTCCATGAAGATTTCTAACACCTCCCCAAAGACGGATTTTTAATTCAGGAAAAGTCCTCCCCTCCATCGCGCCCCAAACGCTTTTTTTAAAAGGAACGGTTGAAAACTGCATTATAAATTTTTATAGAAAAGTAGAGGGCCCTGGGGTTCACCGTCGAGCCAAAACCCCTTTTTAGGGGGTCCACATTCCCAAAAGTAAATACCCCTTCCAAAAAGGTTTTTTAAAAATGCATGGCGCAACTGAAAAAAACCTAAAAGGGGGGGCCTTTCCCCTTTTTTTGGGGCCCAAAAAGGGGATTGTGGGGGAGGGAAAGGGGAAAAAAAAAAAATTTTGGAAACCCTGGGTTTCCCCTGCCCGGGAAACACGACAATTCTAAACCACCAGGGGGCGGGGCAACGCGGAGACGGGACAAGAAACCCCAGAGGAAACGGAGGTGGTCGGGGGGGGGGGGGGGGGGGGGGGGAAAAAGTGAATTGCGGCGACGTGCCTTTACAGGGGGAGCGAGTTTCGGGCCGTTCCCGGGAAGGGGGGGGGGGGGGGGGGGGGGGGGGGGGGGGCGGGGGCAAACGGAAACGGGGGGTTGGGCGGGGGGAAAGGGTTTTGGGGAGACGGGGAGCAGCGGGACCGGGAGTCTAGACCTTTCCCCGGAAGGGGAGCAAACCCGGGCGGAAAAGGCCCGCGGTACCTCCCGGCCGGGGGAGGGGGCGCATGAAAGGGCTGAGTGCAGAGTGGTGAGACAGCCCAGTGGGCCGGGGGGCGGGGGAAATTGGGGGGCGTCATAGTGGAGGGGCGGCGGCTTTTTTTTGGGGCTTTTTGAGGGCACCAAGGGGGTTTTTTGGGGGCCAAATGAAAATCCCGCCAGCACTCCTCACAAAAAATAAAACCGGGGCTCCATCCTTGGGGAAAACCCCCCCTCCTAGACCATACTACCGTCCAGGGTCTAGGGGATTTGAGGGGCCCTGGGGATGAGGGGGAAAGCAAAAGCCCCCGTATATGCAAGCTACTTTCCTACAGGTTTTTAAAGGGGGCCCAAATCCTTACAGAGAGACATTTGGACTGCTTTTCAAACCCGTGCCAAAAGGGCCCCCCCGAGTCCCCGAGCGCTTTTGAGACAAAAAATGAACTCCCTACAAAGGGAAAATTAAAAAAGACCTTTTGGGTGCAATTTTAATAGGCCCCCTTGATAACCTTAGCCAACAGCCCATCTGCTGGGGGTGAATGGGGGTAAAAACAACTAATTCTATTCTGATCAAAGAGGGCAGCAGGGAAAAAGAAAAAAAAAGGGTTTTCAAGGAAACACAGTGGGGGAAAAAATTTCCCAAAATACAATCTCGACATTTCCGGGTTTCTCCAAGGAAAAAAAACTTTCCCCAAATTTTGGGGAAGGGGTTTAAAAAACTAAAGTGAGAAAAGGGGGCCCAAAGGGCAAGGGGGTTTCGAAC
>JAODAL010059236.1:0-21615 GCA_025379985.1 Phyllomedusa bahiana
AAATGAAACATATCTGAAATGTATATGATAAAAAAAGTGGATTTTTTGCACCAAACAAAGAGCCGCTTTTTCTAGAAATGTGTGTATCCAATAAAAAGTTGGCTCCCCAACCGGGAAATATTTAAATAGCAAAAATGTTAAAAAAAAAAATTTTTCCCATACAATGTCTCCCTGCCTTGGTAAAACTTTACCCAGTTTTCTTTATGATGAGTTGTGTGTGTTCGCCCCGGGGGCCCCCTTGCCCCCCCCACCGTAAATTTACAGCGGTAGATCCTTTAAAATTCTCTAGTAATAAAAAAATTTAAATCTCTAATATAATAAATTGAAGGTCACAGCAAATAGTAGGGGTTTTCTCTGTCAGAAAAAAAATAAAATTTCGTGGCTTTTTGGGCCACAGGCAGAGCGCGGGTTAAAATTTATGAGCGCTGAAGAACTGAGGCTAAAAACGGAAACGCTGTTCTTGAAAAAACGGGGGTTTCATGTGATTTTTCCACCCAATCGAAACCCAAACACACCCCAGTCATGACGTGCCCCCCCCAACACTCCCCCTGCCTATTCTGAAATTGTTTTGCGGGCCGCCAAAATTAAAAAAAAACCCCAAAAAAGGGCGATTTTAATGATGATGCTCAGTTTTTAACCCTTAAATTTATGATGATTGGAAATTTGTCCCCCATAAAAACCTTGCGATTTAATTTTCGATAAAATGCCAACACAAATAATTATCGAGTAGACCCCTGTTTATCTGATCGAGAACGAAGAAGCTTTCAAGCTGCTGTGGAGAAAAGGTGTTGTTTTTGGGTATACAAAATCCACAATTGTATTTTTGATTATTTGAGAGAGCATTTCACACGATCCCTTATGCACTCTGTGCTCTGGTGTGCTCTCTCCTCAGCTCGTGGCTTGTTTACATTAGCTTCTTAGCAGATAAGGCAGGTCCTGGCAAAACCCCCTTAACAAATGTGTGTTGAAGATATGACAAAACAGCAGGAATGTGCCCATAAATTGTTCAGAGCAAGTTAAATAGGAAAACTATATATAAATATTTAATTTTCTATCTCCATAATGAATTTCCCTTTTAATCAAAAAATTTGGGAAACCCCTTGGGAATCTAATGTTGATTTGTTTGGTGGAACAAGTTTATGCCATTAAACTGGTCAACATATTTTGTAAACAACGGCAATATATCAAAAAGTCAAAAAAAAAAAGGAGAAAACCAAAATTTTAAACCCAACCCCAAATTAAAAAGAAAACTCCCCAAAATAAAAAAAAAATTTTAAAAAAAAAACTTTTTTTAAATTTTCCCAAAAAATGTATAGTAAAAACAAAAAAACAAATAAATGCAAAAAAGGGTGGTGCCCCAAAGAAAAAACCCCAATAGGGGGAAATACAAAGGTGCATAATATGTAAATACTAACATAGTAAAAAACCAAATTACATATAATATAAAAAAATCAATGATATGTCACATAAATCCCTAGTAAGAGGCATACCACCCAGGGGGGCAAACAGACCCCAACGCGCTTTTCTCCCACCTGGTTTCGTAGGGGGTAAACAAACAAACTTCCCCCTCCCTTAAAAAGGTTTACACCCAATTTGGGAAAAGAGACAAACAGCTGAAAGCAATATCCCCTGTTACCCTGTGGTCCCGATGGTAAAGATATCCCATTTGTCTAGCTGAGTCCGTCACATGAATCCCCTCCATCTGTAACCACAAAAACTTCAGCAATACGGGATCTCGGCCGCCCTACAGAGGACTTGGACAATAGGGTGAGAAAAAAAATATGAGTAGGGGCCCGCTGAACTCATGGGGGTTTGGTCAGGGTAGGCTGTGCTCAGGCTGAGGGTCTACAGGTAGCGCTTTCAGCGACCCCACCCAGTACACTTGCTGCTGACGCTCTGTAAATGACAGACCCCCCACCCTTCGGGGGGGCGAGTTGCACAGCCAATGGGGACCCGGAGGCGCCCAATAGCTGCGGGGGGGGTATCCAGGAATCCATTTAAACTCCAAAGGCTGGGTGCTGGCCTGTGATTTCCCTGGTACCGTGTACTTGTTGGTTTATTGTGTTTTGTTTATCTGTGTACCTGACCCTCGGCTTGTTCCCCGCCCCCGGCTTGTCTCCTGATTTTGTCCCTCGCTCCGTTTGGCTTTTAACCTTGGTTGTTTACATTTTTTTCCTCTGGTTCTGAGTGGCTTTGGGTTCTTATTTGATATTGCCCCGGAAACTGTTGATTTCTTCCTTAGGCCCCGCTTTTTGCAGCGCGGGACTGTCACCCAGTTGCGTCTGCGTAGGGAGCACGTAAAGTGGGAGGGACAGTGGGCGGGTTGTTGGGGCTACTGACCTCCCTTGACGTGCCATTATCCAGGAAAAAAAGTTACTGCCTCCATCCCTGGCCCCCATGACGCCTGGTAGAGCAATGCAGGGGCTTCCCCACTAGCCCAGGTTTGGCGCTGAGGGTAGAAAAAAAGGAGGCTCCCCCAATGAGGGCCCCTGCATTACCTTTCCCCCCTTGTGGCCCCCCTACCTTTTCCCTGACGGTTCGGGGTAAAAGGAAAGGGCCTTTTTTGTGGCATTAGGAGGGTTTTCGCCTGTATTTTGGGCCCCGCCCACTTACCCCCGGAATGGGGAAAAAGGGGGTGGAATTGTTATGTTTTTTTAAAAAAGAGCCCCCCCCAAAAAGTGGGCTTTTTTCGTTACCGCAGATCAGAACTGTTTCTGTACAGGTTCCTTTGCCGCTTTAGGGTCTTTTAATGATCAGATAGGGAAGTGGGGCCCGGGGCTCGGGGCCCATTGGGCAGGGTGAGAAACTGGGGAGGGTTTTCCCCGAATTTCGTCGTGGGGGTTTTCCCTTTGGGTGGAATGACGAGCTCTCGATGCCAGTTTAGATTAGGGTTAGCTGACCATTGAAGGATTTATTGGGGTTTTCCCCTACCCTGGTACTTTTGATAGGCCAGGCACTGGGTCTCTGGAAGATTTTTGGAGAGACGGGAGGAAAGGTTCCCCCCCCGGGGGGTCCCAAACCCTGGGCACCCCCTAAACCCCTTGTTTTGTTTAAAAACCCCGAGGAGCCCATGAAGTGGGGGGTTTTTTGTCATTGCGGTAGTGACCGTAGGATACTCGTCGCATCCAGGGGGGTGCTTTATGTGGGGAAGATGGAAAGAATTCGGGGTGCTCCAAAAAGAGACCCGGTGGAAAAAAATCCAACGCCTAGGATTCAGCGGGAAAATCCCCGGCGACAGGTTTTTCCTATTGTATTAAAAGTTGCTGCTACCCCGTTTAAAATTTCAACTTGTGCTGTGGTTTTGGAGTGGTTTGTGGATTTTGGGTCACTTCTAATTTTGTTGATGCGTCTTTTTGCCAAACGTTGGGGCCCACCTTGTAGCCGCTATCTGATCCTGCGGGTAGGGCTATTTCCACCCCCCTAGTCAGGGCCAATCCAATATTGTACCCCTGAGCTGGAGATGGTGGTCGGATCCCTACATACTGAAAATGATTCTATTTCGTCATGGGGGGTGCCCCCCGATGTGGGTTTTTAGGCTGCCGGCTTCAGAAACTAATCCCGTGTTTGACTGGGGAAATTCAGGGAAATTATTAGGTGGGGGGCAGCGGTGTTTTGACAATTTCCCCTTTCCTGCTGGGAATACTGAGTGCAGGTAATGTTCTATCTGGAAGCGGCTGTCCGTGTTGAGGGCCCATTTCGGGGTCTTGTGAAGTCTGCGCTGGGTAAGATTCCCCAAAATGCCTCCTGGTGGAAAAAAGCCCTCCCCCTGTACCTGAACTAAAAATTTTGGGTTAGGGGTGGCTAAACCGGGCCCATCAGCTGAATTTTCCCTTTTCTCCTGTATACATAACGTTTTCCCCTTGGGGGCACTTCCTAAAAGGTTATTCAGCCCGTGATCCGCCCCCTTAGGCCCCCTTTTTCCTTTGATAGAAGGGGGTTAAAAATAATCGCCCGTAGTTTATATTCGCGTAAGGCCCCAAAAGGGACTGCGTACCCGGGCCATTGGAAGGGGGATAGTCCTGAGGGGGATCGGGTTCGCGAAATCCATCCTGTGATCGCCTGGGGAGGGGGAATTCCCTGAGTCCATCAGAAAACCCATCCAGGGGAAGGTCCGGTGGGGCCCCCCCTAAAAGGGGGGGGGGACTTCAGGGTAGGCTTGTCAGGGCAGGGATCTACGGTTGCAGCAGCTGATCAGCGACCCACCCAGATACACTTGCTGCTGAAGTCTGTGAGTGACAGAGCCCAAACCCCTCCTGACAGGGGGGGAGTTTGACCCCAAGGGAGGACCCCCGGGGGCCCCCAAAACAGCTGCAGGGGGGTATAGGAATCCCTTTAAACTCCGAAGCGGGGGGCTGGGCCTGTGATATTCCTGGTACCTCGTGTATTGTTCGGTTTTTTGTTTTGTTTTCTGTGTACCTGACCCCGGGGTTTTCCTGACCCCCGGGTGTTCCTGATTTTTTTACCTGCTCCTTTTGGGTTTTAACCCCGCTTGTTTACGCTTTTTCCTTTTTTGATTTGTGGGGTTTGGCGTTTTATTTGATTTGACCCCCATGTTGGGGCTTTTTCCTTCTGCGGCCCCCCACTTTTAGAGCGCAGGTACTGTCACACTTGCCCTGGCCTAGGGCAGACATCAAGTAGGGGGAAGGGGCTGGGTTCCAGTTAGGGCTCTGCATCTCCCCTTTACGTGAAGGTGAGAATTTTCAACAGGCGGTTGCCCACTTTTTAAAAATATACTGGTGAACAGGCCCCAATCCCCTTAAATGGACGAGCCCAGGGCCCTTTACCCAAAGGGTCTTTACCCTCCTGGGGGATATTATTTATGAGCAGACTTTTTGGTCAAGGGGGGCCCTAAAGGCGAAACAGAACTAGGATCACTTGTTTTGAGTGAGCACAAAACTCAGTTATTCCTGTCTATCCCCAGTTATGCTCCAATGAGGTCTTCTGAAAAAATTTTTTTTCCTAAAAGGGTTGACGATTATTATGTGGAAAATTCCCAGTCGCCCTTCAGCTACACTTAGAACACATGCAGATCTATCCTCCTTCGGCAAGTCTTTACAATCACCCATTCCACAATTCCTCGATTGGGACTTGTAATTTCTCTCTCCTCCACCTCCACTGATCTGGCAGATGTCACAATAAAAAGGAAGGCTCCACTGCTGAGGGATCTGTAGGGAGAAGGCTCCCTCCTGCTCTACCTTATTGATCGTCTTCCAACCTCACCCTTTAGGACAATTTAGGCACTGTGTTGTTTTATAGGTGGGTTTAGTTATGTTCTGCCTTTTTGGGCAGCTTGGCTATAGTGGCAGTTTAACTTTAATAACATAATTGAGCTTAGTTTCTAGAGTGTATTTTGTGGTTCACTGTTTCCTTCTAGTGATAGAGTCCTGTTCTTGGTTCTCTTTTTGCAGCATTCATTCTTTTTATCTGCGAATACTTTGTGATCTCGTATCTGCAAGTTCCAGAGTTCCTTTTATAGGGAATACGCTAACAGTGGTAGAGTTCAGAGAGGACGGGAGCCCCCTGGCGACCCCCTTACATTTTTTCTTCTTTTTCTAAGGGTATTTGCCTGTGTTATCTTTGTTCCCTCTACTGCCACTCCGCCTTCCAGAGGGTGGTCCTCTATAGTGTACCCATAATGAACTAAACCTTATCTCTGGTATTTCATTCTACTATTATTGCATTCTCTTTACAAATTTTTTGGTTTTCTTCTTTTTGTTTCCCTTACCCTGTGAGAGAAATGGTTAATAATTGTGTTACTTTAAATGTAAAAGGTTTGAATTCTAATGTGAAACGGCGCCTAGTCCTGCGGGATTTGCATACCCTGGATATTGCTTTCATTCAAGAAACCCGCTTTGATATCAAGGGTTCGTTTAATTTTGCCAAGGCCAACTATCCCTTAGTATATTCCGCTGCCAACAGTCGGAAAAAGTGGGGGTCGCTATTCTGATCTTTACCATATGCCCTTTTCAAGTTATTAAGTCCATGTTAGATCCCCTGGGACTATATGTAATTCTGCAGGGGTCTTTGTACGGGAAACCATTGTGTAACCAATATGCTCCAAACACCTCCCAAATTCACTTCATTTCCTGTGTCCTTGTGAAACTGTCTAGGCTTGCCCCAGGAGCTCTTTTGCGGCCAGGGGATTTTAATCTAGTGTTTTCCCATGGTGCAGATAGACATTCTTTGCAGGGTAGACCTCTACATAGAGCCCAATTAAGAGATTCTATTGAGTTGTGTAAATTAATATGGAAACATGGCCTGTTTGATCTCTGGAGGATTAATCATCCCACAGATAAATCCTTCACTTTTTATTCTGCCCGCACAAAATGCACTTTCGTATTGACTATTTCTATGGAAATATTTCAACTCTGCGCATGATGACCGACGCACAAATTGGACCTATATCCTGGTCAGATTATGAGTCAATCTCCCTCCTCTTGAAATCTTGCTCAGCCCACTCCCGCTCCTGTCACTGGCGGCTAAATGATTCACTGTTGAAAAGGCCCCACACCAAGAAAGAGCAGCGCAGTGCTATCACTTCCTTTTTTGACATAAATGTGGGTTCAGTCACCCCTTGCCTCTACCCTTGCACATAAAGCAGCAGCTCTTAAAGGAATTTGCATTGCCCTAGGTGCTCAGTTAAAGAAAGACACTAGGGAACAAACAAAATCCCTTCAAGATCACCTTCAGCTTTTACAGTCTAAAATGTTCACTGGACCAAATCTACACATTCTTTGTTTTATTATAGAAGTTAGATCCCTCCTTAAAGCCTTAGATTTGCAAGGAGTTGAAAAGTTACTGTTGTACTCAAAGCAAAAATACAATGAATTTGGAAACAGGGTGCATACTCTTCTGGCTAGACAACTGAGAGATAGGAGAGTTAGCGTCACTCCTCAAGCATTGAGGTGTGCAAATGGCTCACTGAGTTATGACCCAAGGGTCATGGCTGAGACCTTTCATCAGTTTTTTTCTGTACTCTCTGCCTCAGGATCTTCTTGTTGGAGAGAGGTTGGATAAATTTATCCAGCCTGGCCTTTGTATCATTCTTTCAAGTTGGAAAAATAGTTTTTTTTGGAAGCGGGTTAAACTAAGGCTGGATAATTGGTAATTGTGGGTTAGGAGTGGTAAGCAATACACAGGGTCAAGTAATTATCTGGGTTTTTAAAATTCATGGCCTGTCCTCAGCAAAGGCCTACAAAAGAAAATCAGTGGGGCTACCAATCAGATGTCTGAAATGATCATAGCTCTCTGACAAGCACTGCAGCCTTTCTATTACTTACTCTGCTCATATTTGCACATGTCATATGTTCACAACTAACTTTTTGTGCTAAGTTTTGCAACTTCTTATTTTTGGCATACCCTCCTAGAACTGTTCATCCCTGCCCTGCACACCCTTTCATCATCATTCTCAGACATGTACACCTCATGTCCCTGCATCTCTGGTCCAGTTCACTTCCTGCTTGCCTGCAGTAGGCTGTGCGTAGTAAAGCGCACCGATCAGTTTGCAACATGGTAAAAAATATTCTTTCCTCATTCTTTAATAAATGTAACACATGCACAAATATATATATATATCTATATATATTAATATTTATATATATATATATATTATATATTTATATATTTATATATATATATTTATTTTTATTTTTTTTTTTTTATTTTATTTTATGTATGTAATATACATCTCCCACAGCAGGTACGCAGCTCTCCTATTACTGTAGATCAGATTGTTGTGGGGAATTTGACATCACCAAGCTTTCCTGTACACTGGATAGCCTATCTAGCATCCAAGAAAGGTGGATGATGACCCATGCCCCACAGCAATTGTTTTTTGATCATAACAATGAAGACTCTAGCAGTGATAACTCATTATGTGAACATAGTTATCACTGAAAGTGTGTATGTGCTGACATTAGTGTTTGTGTGTAACCATGTAAATGGTCCTAGTACACAGTTGCCCAGTATACAACGCCCAGATTTGTACTGCTGTCCTCTGCTTCCATTAATAACAGTAATGGAAGCAGAGCTAACAATTCCCTCTCCCCTGTTTTCACTCCTGCAGCTGAGACTGGCAGGACAAAATAAAGTCACTATAGGCAGCCAATCGTTATCTTCTCAGGTCGCACCCACTACATAGGAGTGTTTCTGAGCTGAGCCTGACTTTGAAGCACACCCGCTGAGTGATGATTAGTGATGAGCGATTGTGTCAACTATTGTTATCGGATCGATAGTCGATATTGTCAATTATCATGCCGATAGCCGATAATAGATAATTGCCGATGACCATTAAAGTCTATGGGAGAGGAACAACAGCTTCATTCTTATACCCAAACAGGGTGGAGAAGCTGGAATTAAATCACAACGAATGGATATGAAATTTTTGGAAAAAATTAGGCAAAAAAGGAATCACGAAAAAAAATAAAACCTTTTCCCCTATCCCTTTTTTTCCACCCTCCCCTTAAAACCTGCAGACCCAAAAATTAAAAACCTCATTTTGTTAAAACTGGACATTGCTATATGTCCTGGATACAGTATGCCCAAACCGATGACCCAGTTTAAAAGTGCGGGAAAAGAGGGCTTTTGGGGAAACCCCCAAATTTTTTTTTGAAATGGCTTTGTTTTCTGCTTTTACAGCATGCCTTCCTTATACCCCCAAAAAAAATGCCAAAAGGATTTTCCCCTTTTGTTATGGAAGATTTCCCGGGACGAACCAGGTGAAACACGGAAAATGCACGTGTTCGTTTTTTGGTTTTGGGCCCCCCGCATGGAAACGGAGCAAAAACCTTTTTTCTTTTCCCCCCTAAAACTTTTTACCCTTCATGTCCCCCAAACCCTTTTTGTCGTTTACCCCCTGCGTTCTCCTGTTAGAAATTTAAAAAAGAAAGATATGGAAAGTTTTTGCATTCTTATTGAAAGAGGCAAAACAAGTATTTTAAATCCCCCTAATTTCAAAGCCAACTAGGATTAGAAAAACAGAATTTTTTTACAAAAATTGAGAAATGGGTTGGTAGAAGAAAAAAAACAAAATAACAGTGTTCTTCCCTTTAGCCTGAGATTTCAATACCAGTAGGATAGCAGTTGTAGTTTTCAAAAATATATACAAAAAGCCCTTAGGCGAAAAAAGAGAGCAAGAGTGAAATAGAAGTTTAAAAAAATTATATGTTTTTAAAATGGCGGCCTTCGCACCATGACTACAGGCGTAATTTACTATCAATATGTATAAAAAAATTTGCGTTCAACTGAGTCTATGCGCCAAACAGACGCACGGACTGGAATAAAAGTATTTAAATGTTAAATTGTTTAAATATGGCAGCCTTCGCACCACGGGACTACGGCGTAATTTACTATCAAATTGTATAACACAAATGCGTACAACTGGGGCTCTTTGGGGCCCAACAAAAGCATGGACTGCAATAAGAGTATTTAAATTTTATATGGATTAATATGGCAGCCTTCGCCCACTGATTTACGGCGTAATTTATTTTCAAATATGTTTTAACACAATAGGGTAAATGAGCTCTTTGCGGCAAACAAGCACGGACTTAAAAAAAATATTTAAAAGTTATTGGGATAAGTTATGCCCTTTTTTTTGGAACATGACACGCAGTGATTGCATAGAATGAAAAACATTTACAATTTCAACTCCCATCAGAGGTCTATGACCAAAAAGTGGTAAAAAAACAATTATTTTTCAATTGAAAATCATAGAACACACTGAGCTGCAAAATATTTTTCCCTTTTAAATGGGCCCCTCCCTGCGCCCCCCCTGCAGCCGCTCGCCCCCCCCTCCGCTGCTGCACTCACCAGTAGATATCCTTAAAACTTTCTCTATTTAAATAAGAAGTGAAAATTCTCAAAACTAACTCTATTCTAAGCTGTAGGTAGATGGATGGTTTCTTGTGTTTGAAGAGACTATCTATCAGAACTTTTAGACAGCTATTGGGTTTAAAGCAGACGACAGTTGCTGTGAAGTGTGATAGACAGAGTATGAGCTCAAAAACGTACACATAGGCTGTATGGACAAAGCATTGAACTTTACTTCATTTTTATAAATTGGTGCATAAAAGACATAGTTCTATGACGAACACCTTAGGCAATGAAAAAATTGAAAACGTGGCAGTATTAGCTGTATAGCTTCTCTGTTTGGAGGTGAGTGATAGTCCCTAGTAGACTAGTAGGAGACGTTTATGTGAGTTTTGGCCCCTGCCGCCCTGAATGACCGTGTTTTTGGAAAACGCCTTCCCTTTTTCAAAACAATTTTTTTTGTAAAAGGCACGTATTCCCTTTTTTACTGCATGATTACAAGGTGGCATTTTCTGTTTTTTTTATACTTTTTAAAAAATATAAAAACATCACTGTTAAAAACAATATAAAAATCTCAGCTTAAAAGGGAATGAAAAAGGTATTTGGGGAAAAATTTTTTTTATAGGATAAGTTACAAAAAGAAGTAGATAAAGAATTTTTTAAAACCCCTTTGGGGGCAATTGTATCCATTGTTGGGAATCCAATTTTCGCCTTCTGTAGTAATTTGTTTTGTTTTGGATAAAATTTTGGTGATTTTCTTGTTCAAGTACACAAAAACGTTTAAAAAACCGATTTATTTTGGGTTTTTATTGAAATTTTTTTCCCACCCTTGTTTAACCCAAAAATTTTGTGGGGTGTTTAAACTTTCTTTTTTTTTTTAAAAATTTCAATTTCAAATTTTTGTTCCCCTTTTCCCGATTCTCATGGGGGGGTGGTCTGTCCCCTTTTTACCCTTTGCTACATGGACTTTTTAAAATGTAGATTACGTTGTTGTAGTGAATTAAAGTTTCCTTTTAAAGGGTTTTTTTATTTCCCTGTTTTGGTTTTTTAATTGTTGAACCTTTTTTTAAAAAAAACGGGGCGTTGTTGCACAAAAGACAAGGATGTGTCCCCTTTGTTTTTGTCCGAAAAGGGTTTTTTTTTCTGGAAAAAATGTGTAGGGGCAAATTGAATGTATAAGGTGTTGTTTTTGTTTTTTCCCGTTTTATAAGAATCTTTGGGGTTTTTCCCTTTAAAAAGTTTTCCAAAAATTGGGGTCAAAATTTTTGCAAGTGCCAATTATGATTAATGGAAATTTTTTTTTATGTTAGTATGTTTTAAAACGTTTGGAAAAAGGAAAATTAAAACTAGGCGTTGTTTATTGTTTTCTTTTCCCCTTTTAAAAAAACTTTCTCTATTTTTTTCTTGATTTCTTAAAATATCTGTAAAAATTTTTTTCATTGTTTTTTTCCCTTTTTTCCCAACTTGTTAACCAAAATTTCCCGCATTTTTTAAATCATAATATTTAATTTGAACAAATGCGAATTTCCCCTTTAACATTTGGCTTTTTTGGTATGCCCTAAAAATTGAAGGGGTATGAAAACTTGATCGTGGGGGAATGTTTTTGCGTTTGTGGGTTTTTAAAATAGCCCTTGTTTGGAAAGTATTTTAATTGAGTTCCCTTAAAAATTTTAAATCCCCAAAAATTTTTTTTATTTTCTGAAAATTTATGCTTTAAATTTTTTTCCCAAAGGATGTTTGAAAAATTTAGGGTACCCCCCAAAAAATTTATTTTTGTTGTTTCTTAAAATTCCCCCTCCCAATTAAAATGAAAGTTTGACATAACGTCCCCCTTTTTTGTGTGGGGGAAATTTTCCCATGGATGTACTTTTCAATTTCAACCTGATCATGAAAAGATTGGCTGCACTAGGGGAAAAGGCGAGCCATAGTTTAAACCTTTGGGTCTGTAAAAAAATATTTAAATTTTCCCAAAACGAAAATAGTTTTTAGGCACCCAAAACGAAAAAGTTTCAAAAAGGGGATGTGGGCTTTTGGTTAAAAAATTAAATCATGCATTAGAGCTTCTCGATGCCCCGGGACGCCCCCTTTATAAGGTGTTTTGTATATTTGTGATTTAAAATCAAGGGGTTTTCCCTGAAGTGACGTATCCACTCCACGGTTTGTAAATTTTTTTAAAAAATTTGGGGAAGTTCGTAAGACAAAAAAGTTCTTTTTTATTTGTTTTTTTTGTTAAAAAAAACCATTAAGTAAAAATTCAGGGGTCTAAAAAGAGAGCCCTTTCCCGACCGATGGGTTTAATGGTGGCGGGCAAAAAAAGGTCCCTTTTTCCCTTTGGTACAAATTTGATAATGGAACCCAGGTTGGGTTTTGTTAAATTTTTCTTTTTTTTGGGGCAATAATGTTTTGAAGTAAATTTCTTCCCCCAACAATGTATCAAATTTTTTTTTTAAAATTTTTTTGGTGGGTTTATAGGTTAATTTTTTTAAAACACTTCGGATCTAATGATGTTAAATTGCTTTGTTTTTCATAAAATTCCGGTCCATTTATAACGTTGCCCCCCTTTTTGGCTTTTTTTTTTGTTTAATTCCCTTTTTTTGAGGCAAAAAGAAGTGCTTTGCCTCAGGGGGGAAAGGTTTTTTATGGGGGTAGGAGCATTTTTCCATTTTTTTGTAATTTTATTAAAGACCAATTTAGAAAATACTTCCAAAGTAGGGGTTTACAACAATGGATCAAATTGACTTTTTTTTACTTAAACGCCTTGATAGTCTTGAACATTCCACACTATCTTGATTTTCTTTATTATAGAACATCTTAAGCCTAATTGACCGACACAATTTGTAGAAATCCACTTGAAATTGAAAAAGATCATTTTTGTTTCACGAAACATAATTCAGTCCTTTTGTTTAGGAGTTTGGTTTGTTCAGCTGTCAACGTATGTGTGGAGATTTTTATAGCTAACGATTCTACTTCTTCTTCTGCTTTTTTTTGTACGCTCGGGAAAGGGCGACCCGTCCTCCTGTTGGTCGGACTGGAGTGTTTTTTTTTTGGTTTTCGTCTTGTGACTCAACATCTAAAAAAGTTGGGTCTTGTTCGCACGCTGCGATTTTTCATAAGAGCTGTCTGATGTGTTACTTGACATTTCAGAGGTTTGGTCACTTTACAACGCATGCTTGAGAAAGGAAGGCGTGCCTTCCGAAACGTCGCGTCATTGCATGGCGGCACTGGGCTGCAACTCAGCATGATCGGCTCCTACTAGTTAATAGGGGCTATCACTCACCTCCTAAACAAAGAAATATAAGCTAAGTACTGCCCGTTTTCATATTTTTCCATTGCCCAAGGTGTTTGTCTAGAACATTTTCTTTTATGCACCAATTATAAAAAATGAAAATAAAGTTCAATGTTTTGTCCATAAAGCCTATGTGTACGTTTTTGATTTATATAGGGGAGTCTAAGCAAGGTACTCCTAACGGCTGGGACTATAACGTGTGCACTGCTAATATACGGCATTGTTTGCAATTATTGGATAGAGTATGAGCTCAAACAGGAAATGCAGTTGCATAGATAAAATGAGGTCACATGATTTTTGCAGCCAATGAGATCCATACACCGCAAAGTGGTGACGTTGTACATCTTCCTCACCCCCCTTTATCCTCAGAGCTAATTGGCTGGCCGCCAAAATGACAGAAAACGCTGAGAATGGCGCAATAGTAATAGATTATCTGTAAGATTGTCACCTAAACTATCACGTGATCGGAAATTTCCGATAAGCCTAAAAACCGTGCCGATTTCAACTTTTGGCGATAATATCGCTCATCCATAGTGATGATCACTGAGGCCATGCAATCAATGTACATAATTTAGTTTTCAGGAGATGGGGGGTAGGGAGAACAAGGCTCTTTGTTTGCTTCTGCACAGCAAATCAGGTAAATAATTTTTAATAAGTATCAATTACAAAGTTCAATATAATAACGTTGTGAGCCTATAACAAAAAAAAAAGGATAGTCCTGGAGAACCCCTTTAAGAGCCATGAAACATGACTAGGGATTTTAAGCATAGCCAAAGCTTTTCATCTGCAGACAACTGTTTCAGGGTGTTTGCCCCTAGTCAATGCGGAGCAGGATTCTGGATGGTTGAGAGGCTTATTTCTCTGCCTCATGTAATACTCAGCAAATAAATAATAAATATATTTATTGAAAAGACAAAGAAAATTACAATAGTAAAATGTTTTAAATTGCTGTCCCTAGAATTCTTTTTTTAACCAGCAGGAAAATTTAAGTAACATAAGTAAGAAACCAATTATTATTTATTTTCTCTCTAATATATGTTAAAGAGGTAGTATGAATAACAAAAGCTGACAAGCCTGTGAGCACCAGAAAAAGAAATGAAACAATGAACTTTTCTATCATGGGGAGAGATCAATTTGAAAATAGGTGATTTGCCTTTGTTTCTGGTATCATCAAAACAGCTGTTTTATTTTACATTTAATTGGAAATTGTGCACATTTCTGAGAAACTAGCAGTACATAAGAGAGCAATGATTCTCAGATCCTTTGAACAATCATAGACATTTTCCACATCCTATTAGCATTTTGAATAAGTCTTTTCGTCTCGGTATATCTGCCTCATGGGGTAACATTTTTTATGTTATATAAATACAAAACACTATCTTCCCTGCAGCTACTACTTGGTGGCTTGAACAATGAAAAGATGTAATGCTTAAAAAAGCCTTGTAGCAAGCTGGTAACATAACATCCTCTACAGTGAACACAGGCTGCAGGATTGAGCAGTGATCCATGAATGGAACTGTCCACGCTTCTTCAACACATTGCACATTCCCCATCACACGTGAATGTATGAATTATTCAGACCAGATACATGCAGGCCTGGAATAATCTTTGTTTTGTGGAAAGATCTAAACCATATTAACAAATACTTGTCATTCAGGTTTTTGAAGCTGGAGCTCCAGTTGCTATATAATTTATTTGTCCACATTTTAAGGTTAAATGTGGAAACATTTTTTATGTTTTATTTTATTCTCTTAGTTTGTTTCATCTTTTTTGTTGCAGACCTGAAAAAGTTCCTTATTTGACAAGTACCATTTTTAAATATGCAAATACTGGGCAATCTGGAGAATTCTATTCAAGTTTTACAGTATTTATAGGTTTACTGCCTTGTAGATTGAAGCCCTTGTGGGCTGGGTCCTTTCTTTGTCTGTACCAGCTGTTATTTAGTATTATTATTGTATTTACATACATACAGTGACGTGGACTTAATGATGTTTTAAAATAAATGATAAGAAAAAATACAAATAAATGAACATACTGCACTGTTTACTCTAGTTTTTAGCATAAAATTCTGCTGAAAGTTGCATTTTGATGTGTGTCAAACGTGCACATAAAATTGTGACTTTTCTTGTCAGATTTTAAAAGCAACAACAAATGGTACGTGGCCTTTACTTTTTAAGTAGGAAACTTTTATTTAGGTAGTATTTTCATCTCATAAAGTAATGACTTACAGTACTGCTAGGACATGAGATTACTTTATAAGGTATGGAGATGCAACCTCTGGGACTTTCACTATTCCCGCAAATAGGGTTTAATTAGTGCTGCAACCCATTTAATGTTTTCCCTTATACATCGGCTCTCCAAATCACAGTCTGTGCACAAACTGCAACCTAGTACCATTCTCTGGAATAGAGCACTGATTCAATCATATTACCATGATAATTGAAAGTCCCAAAGTTTGGACCCCTATACATCACAAAGAAATGGCATATCCTAGTTTTAGTACATACCATCCCTTTACAAGATGAAAATCAACCTTTAAGTAAGCGACGTGGAAGTAATGCACATTTCTGGGGGCAATAAGCAGGAATGATGTTTTACCTGCTTTCGAGATCAAAAACACAGGATTTATTTAAAATAGTTTGGCTACAAATAAATTTACTGCACATCACTTCAGGGGCTACGTCAAGCAGTTTTATCTGGGGCTCAAGTTGCTTTTTCCCCCGAACCTGTGGGCAGATTGCTGGTGTGTCAGCAGATATGGGCTGCTGACATGGGCCCAAAGCACCTGCAGTCTCTGTATGCGCATTCTCAGGATGCTAGCACAGAGCAGGGAGCAAAGGCTCCATGTCCCGCGGAGTACTCTGATGGGTTGCAAGCAGACTGCGGCCGGTTGGAGTATATGGCACCGGGAGTCGCATAAGCATGTCATCACGCCACTTGTGTGGGACAGAAAGATACAGTTGTTCACAGGGGAATGGGGAGAGGTGAGTATTATTTTTATTTTATTTTTTAATAGAAGCTGTATACGCAGTACCTCACAAAAGTGAGTACATCCCTTACATTTTTGTAAATATTGTATTACATTTTTTTATGGGAAAACACTGAGGATTTGACACTTTGATACAATGTGAAGTGGTTAGTGTACAGCTTATATAACACTATAAATTTGGTGTGCCCTCAAAATAACTTAACACACAGCCATTAATGTCTAAACCACCGGCAACAAAAGCAAGTACACCCATAAGTGAAAATTGACAAATTGTGCCCAGAGTGTCAATATTTTGCGTGGCTGCCATTATTTTCCACTACTGCCTTAACTCTCTTAGACATTAAGTTCACTAGAGCTTCACAGGTTGCCATTGGAATCCTCTTCCACTTCTCCATGTCAAGATCTCATCACTGGTGGATGTTGCACTCCTCCACTGTCCATTTGTGAATGTCCCACAGATGCTCAATAGGGTTTAAGTCTGGAGACATACTTGGCCAGTCCAACACCTTTACTCTAATTTCCTCTAGCAAGGCAATGGTCGTCTTGGAGGTGTGTTTGGGGTCGTTATAATGTTGGAATACTGCCCTGCGGCCTAGTTTCTGAAGGGAAGGGATCATGCTCTGATTCAGTATGTCACAATGCATATTGGTATTCATGGTTCCCTTAGTGAACTGTAGCTGCCCACTGCTCTCAGTACTTATGCAGCCCCAAACCATGACACTCCCGCCACCATGCTTGACTGTAGGCAATACACACTTCTTTTTGTACTCCTCACCTAGTTGCCGCCACACATGCTTGACAACATCTGCGCCAAATAGGTTTATCTTGGTCTCATCATACCACAGGACATGGTTTCAGTAATCTACGTCCTTAATCTGCTTGTCTGCAGCAAACTGTTTGTGGGCTTTCATGTGCATCATCTTTATAGAGATTTCCTTCTGAGATGACATCCATGCAGATCAATTTGATGTAGTGTGAGGCATATGGTCTAAGAACTGACAGGCTGACCCCCGCCCCTCCCCCATCTATTTAATCTTGACAGCAATGCTGGCAGCACTTATACATCTATTTTGAAAAGACAATTTTGGGATATGACGCTGATCATATGCACTCAACTTCCTTGATCGACCTGCCTAGAATATACTTACCAACCTACTATGGGTCCCTATATACCTATCTACTGGTGGACCCTATAGACCTGACAAACTACTGGTGGTCATGTATAACTATGTACATATTGGGGGACCTACCTACTGGGGGACCTAAAGATAGACCAGCCTACCTACTGGAGTGCCCTCTATACCTACGTAAATACTGGAGGACCTATATACCAATCCAACGACTGGGTAGCCTATAGATCTACCAACCTATGGTGGGGCCTATACACCTGCCAACCTATTTTGTGGCTTTACACATGCCAAACTAATGGCGTCATATATACCTGAAAACCTATTAGGGAGAACTATATACATACCAACCCACTGGGGGGTACTACATACTTACATTCTGGGGGGCCCTATGACTTCCCAATCTCCTGGGAGGACCTATCTACCTACCAACCTACTAGGGGGAATTATAGAACTACCAATGTACTGGGGGGGACCGATAGGCCTACATTCCTACAGGCAGGACCTATATACATACCAACCTACTTGGAGGACCTAAATAGTGAGGATTCTAAAATGTTTGTGTGGTAAATTATGCAGAAACGAGTGGTTAGGAAAAGTCATCATGGAGGTCTATGCCATATGGAAAAGAAAAAGGAAAGTGAATAACTCATCAAAGAAGATGTTATCTTTGAGTCGTTGGATGTAATTGCACTGTAATCACTTGCATATGTCTGTAGAGCCTGTGTGCAAATGGTAGTCACATGTGTTGATTGCATTTGATCATGGTCTAGAACAGGGGTCCCCAACCGCCGATCCACGTCCATGGTGTCACATGATGCTGGCCGCCCGGTGACTTTAGTGCAGGCTGCGCAGAGATAGCAGCTGCGCACACGGACTGTGCGGCTGAATCACTATAGAGAAAGCAGGGACGGTGCATTACCATCCCTGCTTTACCTATCATTGTAGATGGGGTGCACACTGAGCTCCGCACCTACAGTGATCCGCGGCGCAGGGACTGTGATGCAGCAGTGTCGTCACACCCCCTGCGCCGCTGGGTCTCGTCGGACGCTGGGAGGAGGAGCTCTGCAGGGATCGGGAAATGGTCAATAACCCTGCCCCTAATAACCCCACCCCCAGTGGGCCGTGGAAAAATTGTCTGGTATAAAACCGGTCCCTGGTGGAAGAAAGGTTGGGGACCGCTGGTCTAGAAGTATTATTTGTTCCCCAAGTAGTAATATTGGGTCTTAGTATTGGGATTTTCTTTTGTAATAATCATATGTATTGTAAATTTCCTCTGTGTATTATTTGGTACCTGTAAGATTATTATTTAGAGATATTACACTATCATAAGTAGGTGAGAGCTTTTGAAAAAAACAATTTTGTCAGTGCTGATTTTCATTATTCCGTGTATTGCTGAGCTGATGGACAGGATCTATGTGGAATACACATAAAATTAGTGACAGGAACATACGTTTTTTTTACTCTATCAAATATATGCCACAGTACATGATGTGGTGTAAAAAATGCTGTGTGAACCCAGCCCTAATGAGCAAAACGTAACACAGATGGCCCAGGCCCTGGATGTTTTAGGACCCTAGCAACGCCCCTACGTCACTTCCATAACTCCTTTTACTTTCACCTACATTGAAAACAGCTGTCTTTGTAAATGTAGGCCTTTGTATAAATAATACAGACACAAAATAAAAGTCCATTCTTTTCTTAAAAAGGACCTGTGATATCTCCTGATAGGTCTGTTTTTCAGTATATCACTGTGTTCCCCATGAAATACCAATTCTGGAGCATCTTCTCTTATAGCTCTGTGTTGTGCTGTTCCTCTGTAATTCCTTGTAGAAGTGTCTTACTGAATCTGTCATATGGGTAATAACATTGCAGTTTTCAAGGGGTGTGTCCCTATACACACTGACTCTTGTCAGCACTGATTGGACAACCTCCTCTATGGCCAGCTGGCAGATTGATAATTTGTTTTTTATTTATTTTATTCATTTATATATCGCTGTTATTATCTATACTGAGATTGCCATTATTCACATTGGCTCCTGTCCCTATTGTGACTCACAATCTAAAGTACGTATTAACTTACCTGTTGTTTTTTTTTTGTTTTGCTCTCTACCCAGTTGAAACGCATGCAAACGCAGGGAAAACACATTAACTTCATGAACATCCAAAATAGTGTATCCAGCACCTGACAGAGATTATTAAAAAATATTCCAGTATCTTTATTCCATCAATGTATAAAAACATGGTCTTCATAAAATAGTGGTCAGCTTTAAAGCAGACAAGTTTCGTAGCAACGAAAAAGGGCAGGCACTGCTTGAAACGTGTCTGCTTTAAAGCTGTACACTATTTTATGAAGACCATGTTTTAATACATTAATGGAATAAAGACACTGAAATAAATTTTTAATCATCTCTGTCAGGTGCTGGATACACTATTTTGGAAGTTCATATACTTGGCCCTGCGAGTCCTGGAGCTATCTGCGCACCGGAATGAGTGATCTACATGGTGTATTCATTATATTCAGGTGAACAGTCCACTCATTAAATGTTTTGCATATAAACTTCATGCAGATTTTGTCCTTAGTTTGATTTGAACCCAGCACCCCAGCTCTGCAAGGCAACATTGCTAACCAATAAACCACCATGCTGACCCCTGACAATGAAGTATTTACTAAAATAGACTTGATGGGAATGGCCACAGGTCATACCTAAAGGAAAATTCAACCAAAACTAAAGAATCTAGTTCTTAAAAGGTGAGAAGTAGTGTTGAGCGATTACATTGGCTATCGACATCGGGCGATAGTCGATAGTCGGCCACCATCGATAAGGTTTTCGATAGTGAGCAGTCGATTATGAGCGATGACCATTAAAGTCTATGGGAGAGCAACAACAACCATCATTCTTACACCCACAACAGGGCTGGAGAAGTTGGAATTAACAGCCACAACAGTCAAATGGATACCTGCTACATCTTAGGCACAACACTTAGGCTATAAAAGCCCCAGAAAAAAGTCCACACACCATTCACATAACCCTGTCTTGTACCACAGCATGACCTCAAACCTGCATCACCACAAATAAAAAGTGCCAGAAGGCAGTATTATTTGAACCATCATTTTACTTGAACTGGACATTGAATATCCCTGTCCTGGAACGCAGCATGACCCTAAAAACCTGCATGACCCACAGATTAAAAAGTGCCGGAAGAAAGTAGTCTTTGAACCACCATTTTAGTTGAACTGGACATTGACTAGAACTGTCCTGGACCGCAGTATGACCATTAAACCTGTCTGACCCCCAGATTAAAAAGTGCCGGAAAAAGGAGTCTTTCAACCACCATTTTAGTTGAACTGGACATATACTGTCCCTGTCCTGGGCCACAGTATGACCCTTAAACCTGTCTGACCCCCAGATTAAAAAGTGCCGGAAAAAGGAGTCTTTCAACCACCATTTTAGTTGAACTGGACATTGACAAACCCTGTCCTGGACCGCAGCATGACCCTTAAACCTGTCTGACCCACAGATTAAAAAGTGCCGGAAAAAGTAGTCTTTCAACCACCATTTTAGTTGAACTGGACATTGACAAACCCTGTCCTGGACCGCAGCATGACCCTTAAACCTGTCTGACCCACAGATTAAAAAGTGCCGGAAAAAGGAGTCTTTCAACCACCATTTTAGTTGAACTGGACATATACTGTCCCTGTCCTGGGCCACAGTATGACTATTAAACCTGTCTGACCCCCAGATTAAAAAGTGCCGGAAAAAGGAGTCTTTCAACCACCATTTTAGTTGAACTGGACATTGACAAACCCTGTCCTGGACCGCAGCATGACCCTTAAACCTGTCTGACCCACAGATTAAAAAGTGCCGGAAAAAGTAGTCTTTCAACCACCATTTTAGTTGAACTGGACATTGACAAACCCTGTCCTGGACCGCAGCATGACCCTTAAACCTGTCTGACCAACAGATTAAAAAGTGCCGGAAAAAGGAGTCTTTCAACCACCATTTTAGTTGAACTGGACATTGACTATACCTGTCCTGTGCCACAGCATGACCCAGGGCCGGAGTTACAGTGGGTGCGGTGAGAGCCCAGGCTGGCGTCCATCATCTATTAACACGCAGGTTAAAATGCCCTGATGACGCAGCAACGAAAACTGTCGTGCTGAAGCAGAGTGCGGAAGCGGAAGTGTGAGAACTCCATCCTTCCTCAGTACACAGTCAAGACCTGTGTAGCACTTGCCCCTCCCTATGAGTGCGGACCAATTGAGCTTCACTTGGAAATATGGTGGTTAACGCTCCTGTTCCACCCGGTGCCCTTTTGCTTTGGCATTCTTTTTCTCATTTTACTCAACGTGCTGGAGGAAATTGCTCTGTACTTTTTTTTCTGTGTGCCCCATACCAACTTAA
>JAODAL010059237.1:0-21613 GCA_025379985.1 Phyllomedusa bahiana
GCCTTTGTGTGGTCAATTGCAGGTCCTTTAAACTTTTTTGCCCCCCCCAGACTAATGGGCGGGTTTGGAGGGTTAACCGTTTTGGGCCCCTACCTGAATTTTTGTGTCCGCCCTTTAAGAAATGGTTGATTTTTTTCCCTGGGCGAGTTTTCTTAAAATTCTTTAATTGGGATCGCTGGGGCCCCCCCCTTTTTTGCCGTTTTTGGGGTTTCATTCCGCCCCCCTTTCCCCTGGCCCCTCGTGTCGTCCTGGCTATGGATGCCAAGAAAGGGGACACAAGGCTCCGGGCAGCTCACGCGACGGGCCTGCTACGGCTTCGCTCGCACAAAACTCGGGTGACAGCCCCTTTGGCCCTCGCCCCTTTTTTGGCGGGGCATGGTTTTTGGTTTGGCCCCCAAAATATATTCGTTTTAAAGGGTGCCTTCTTAAAGTTAGGCCCTAAATACGGGGTTCGGTTTGGGGGTCGCAACGATTTAATCCGGGTGCCCACAAGCCCCCGCTTGCCTCCCCCCCGGCATCCCGAACCCCCTTCCATGTCTCTCTCCTTAAGCCGGTGGTACTAATCGCTTCTCCCGGGGGCTTCTCGCCTTCCCTGTGGCCAAACCCCTTGACAACATCTTTGAGGTCAAGGAGGGTGGGGGCACAAAATTAGTCGGGGGGAAGGGGTTCTTTTCATTGACTGGAAGGGGTTCCCAAGGAGCGGTCTGGGAACCGGGGGCCCAACCTGTCCCTGACCCCTCTTGGTTTTTCAAAAGATCAAAAGAAGAGGGGGAGACCAAGGGGGGTCTGTCACGGGGGGCGGGCCCCGCTGCCCCCCGCGACCGTCACCCGCTCGCGGGGGACCGCCGGGCACTGCGGCCCCCCCCCCCCCCCCTGCGCCCCCACCCCGTCCCGCGTCCCTTTCCTGTTCCGCGTTCCGTAAACCTGCTCCCAGCCGCCGTGCCGGGGCCGCTGCTCTAGGCCGCGCATGCCGTTTCTCAAAATTTAAAAGGGGCCAGCGCCCGAAAAATTTGGCATTATCAGGGCTGGTTCTATTTAAAAGGTTTCCCCCCAACCTTCCTCCCATCTGTTGGTGTTTTTTGGGTTTGCGTTTAGAGAGTTTGGAGTTTGGTTGATTACCGTGTACCAGTCCGCTTTCTCACGTTTGCCGCCGCCCTGACCCCTGCCCCTTCCGACTTGAACCCCTGGGGGCCCGCCCGACCTTTGCCGCCCCGACTACGCCCTGGGTTTCGTTTTTGTCCACGCTGACCCCCGGGCCCCACGCAAGCAAGTCACGCAGGGGAACACCTGGTAAACCTCACGCCGCACAAATCCATCCCCCCATTGCGGGGGGCTCTGGTGAAAACCGGGGCTACTTTTTTATTCCTTTTCCCTGGTGTGGCTTAGCTATCATCGCTTGCGTTGGCACAGCGGATCCACTCCTCCGTTACAGTAACATTTCATTTATATTGCACAGTAAACCCTAAAAAGCAACCAACCACCTACCTCCTCCTGAAAAATAGGTACAATTGTGTGGTTTTTTTTAACTACATCTCACAAATAATTAAGTTTGTGTTGCCAATACATTGGAAGGTACAGTAAAAGGTAATATTAAAAAGTACAATTTGCCCCAAAAAAACAAGTTACAGCTCATTTAAGGTGGGGAGGAAAAGATGAAAGTGATGTAAACAAGAATCGCTGAGGCAGTGAGGGGTTAATAGAAAAGAAAATGACTAATTGATGACTTCTAAACTAGTAGAAGTGACCAGTGATGTGTTCTGTCCCATTATTGTGACAGGTTCCCTTTAATTGGCCAATGTAAACAGAAATCACACTCTTTATGCATAAGTTTAAAAGGGGTTGTCCACCTTATTAAAAAGTAATTTAAATAGCTCTTTGGCCCCATGTTTAAATATAAATAAGTTATACTTACCTTTTTCATGTACCCAGGTGCAGCAGCGCATTTCTGATCTTCTGTTGACCTGCTGTCACTTCCGAACAGAGACATCACTGTTGTATGCGATTGTGATGAAGCTCCTTAACAGGTTGGGAATAGTAATATTGTACATGAAGAAAAAAGGGAAAAAGAACAGAGAAATGCTTCCAATATAAATAAAATAGAGGTATGCTATTAGGCTCACCTTTTTATCGTTCATAGGAAGCACAACACTTCAGTGGAGCGTGATGTTATCCGCCTTGTAAGCTGGTTTTTCCGTTCACTCATATTCAGTTTCCAAACGTTCCGGGGAGTGTAGTTGCAAAATACAAATTTCCACAAGTGAACTGATCAGCAAAGATCAGAAAATCTGGGCAGCTCTTGAAACAATGAATGTGTCTTTAATAAATAAATATAAACACTGATACCTAAAAGCAAACTACGTGTTTCGTGTGTCTCCACAGTTCCTCAGGAAATCCGAGTGTTTATATTTATTTATTAAAGACATATTCAGTGTTTCAAATCCTGTCCAGATTGTCTGATCTTTACCAAACAGTTCCCAAGTGGAAATCTGTATTTTGTAATATTGAACTTGAAACATCTGACAGTCACCTTTAGGTTACAGACCCAAACAAATTTTGTAATAAATCTGTAGGTTTCTTTGTCTTAAAGTGGTTGTCCACGTCATTAAAAAGTCATTTAAATTACTCCCAACCCCCTATTTATATAAAAAAAAATGATACTCTTCTTTAGGATCCTGGTCACATGTTCCTAAGTTACATCAACATTCAGAAGTGGACAGCTCCAAGCTGTGATGTTAGTAGCACATGACAGCTGCAGCCAATCAGCAGCCACAGCAGTGATTTCCCTGTTCAGGAGGTGACAATGTGTTGACAGAGACCAAAGAAGCATGGCGCTGGAACTGGGGACTGGAAGAAGGTGAGTATAACTTTTTTTATTTTAACTGGGAGCAATTTAAATGACATTTTAATGAAGTGGGCAACCCCTTTAAGCTGCAGAAACCCACAGATTTGTTACACAATTAGTTTGGGTCTCTAATCTAATAGCGGCTATCAGCTATTTCAAACCAATATTCATAATCCCATAATCACACTCGCATAGTCCATATGTAGTAAAGCAAATACAGATAAATGCACCTTCAGGCAGAATATGACAATTTTACTCACGCCTCATGTTGCGCGCATATTTGGAATGACAATACTAATTGAGTTGCTTGAATTTATTTGCCCTGAAGTTGCATAACCTGCACAACAAAACAGCATAAAAAAAGTATAGAATTGTAAATTTTGTTCATCCCACTGAATAAAAGGAGATCAAAAAGTCATGTAAACCTCAAATTAGTATCAATTAAAGCATCAGTTAGTCCTGCAAAAAAAAGTCCTTACACAGTTCCTTATACAGAAAAGTAAAAAAGTTGTGGCTACCAGCAGATAATGATGCATATATATTGTTTTACACAATAAAACATATATTTTATTTTTTAAAGTGCTAAAACATAATTAACAATTTCAATTGGGTAATGCTGTAATCTTATTGCCCCACAGAATAAAACTAACTTGTCGTTTATACTGCACAGTGAGTACTGTAAAAAATAAAAATAAAAAACACTAGCACTTCCACAAAAATAAGTCCTTATATAGCTCTGGATACAGAAAAATGTAAAAGTTATGACTCTCAGAATATGACAATATAAAAACTGATTTCTATTGTGTAGAAAGTAATAAAACCTAAGTAAGCAGTAAAACCTAAAAACCCTTTTAATTGTAAATTAAATCATTGTAATTGTACCGACTTGCATAGTAAAGTAAAAGGGTTTTACCACAAAGGCATTTCATGCCTGGTTTGTCCTGCTTCAGCTTTCAGTGTGTTCAAAAGGTGGGGGGGGGGGGCCGTGTATGAATTGTTTGAACTGCATATCATGTGACCTAGCAGGCTTGACACCATGTGAAAACAGTGTGATCACTCTAGTCAAACAAAGGGTCTGTTTAGGTAGCTGAGTGGTTAGCACTTCTGCCTTTCAGCATAGGGGTCATAAGTTCAAATCAGGGTGAGCCAGGCAGAAGGCAACCAGGCAATGGGAATGCATTGCACCATCTTGAAGAACTGATCTACAACAACCCAAATTACAGCACAATTGGAGGATGCTTAAAGTCAATTGCAATGGCGAAGTGGGTCTCAGTCACAGGCAGAGGTTGCAGAAGACCAGATGGGTTCTGATGTTTAACTATATTGCAGGAATGGAAGGGACATGCAGCCACAAAATCCTTATTTTCTTAATGGAGGGAAGACCGCCAATAGTGTCTGGAATGCAAATAAGGAGACTTACGAATGCCAGAATGACCTGCAAACTTAGAATGCCCTCAGAATAACACCTGCTTCCTTTGTGCTTGACATATAAATGTCTTCCCAGGGGGTATCTCTTGAAGATGAAAAGGTGTGGCATAAATTAGATGGTCCGGATCGATAATGAGATGAGACTTGGAAACTGTGACATCTGCTGAACAGCGATATCGCATCAGTCTTGATGTTCTTCTACGCCAGCCTGAAAGGTAAGAAAAAAATTAAAGCAGAAGAAAAACAGATCAGCAAGCTTTACAGGGATTCAGGCATTGTGCTGTCTGCAAGTATTGGAGGTTCTTATGATCAGTGTAGATCAGTGGTCTTCAAACTGCGGCCCTCCAGCTGTTGGGAACGTACAACTCCCATCATGCATTTATATAATCTATTACAGTGGCCATGATGGGAGTTGTAGTTTCCCAACAGCTGGAGGGCCGCAGTTTGAAGACCACTGGTGTAGATGGTCACTGGATGACGGTCTCTCTCCAGCCATTCTTCCAAGGCTAACTTGACAGCAAAAAGTTTACAGTCATCAATGGTGTAGTTTCTCTCTGTGGCTGTAAAGGTTTTAAAATAAAATCCCTAAGGAATAGTCTTTCATTTATTATTCCGCTGGGAGAGGGCTGCACCTGCCCCTATGGAGGGTGTGTTCACCTCCAGAAAGGAAGGCTTTTCAGGGTCTAGATGATGCAGAACTGAGACTAAGGCATTTTCAGTCAGGGGAAGGCATCTTCTGCTTCAGTAGTCCAAAGCTTAGGGTTTTTGTACTTCTTGGTTTACACAGAAATGGGACCTAACTGAGTGGAGAAATTTTGAATGAACTGCTGGTAATAATTAGTGAACCCAAGGAAGTGTTGGATCACACAGTCCCACTGAGCATCTCCAATTAAGTACAGCTGACTGCTTCTCAGGATCCATGAGTAGTGTTGATCGAACCATTCTAGAAAAGTTAAGTTCTAGTAGAACTTCTCTAATTTTTAGAACTCGAACCAAACCGAACATTTTACTGTTTGTTCGAGTAAAGTTCTAGTTCTAGTTTGACATGCCATTTTCAGTTTAGTTTTCAGCGGCTTTCTGCACTTTTGGCGGCCATCCAATCACTTATCTGCACTTTTGGCGGCCATCCAATCAGTGCAGAGCACAGGGAAGTATCAAAAATGTCATCGCTTAGGTGTAGGGCTCTCATTGGCTGCTAAAATCACATGACCATGTTATATATATTTCACTGTATTGCCTTGTGAATGTTATTTTCAGCTCACTCTCTGTACTGTACAGACTGCTCTTAGTTAGTTAGATAGGATTTTCCTCTCCATAGACATCAATAGTTAGGGAGTTTTGTATTGCTGGCTGCATCTTTCACACACCCAGAAGTTGTTATTTGGTGACATTTGCAGGCTCACATAATGCCTAACTCTCATATACAGGGATATATATTATATAGAGTGCTTGGATTTGATAAATCATACTCAGTGCCCAAAAGTTCAGTTTTTGCAGTTTTGGGGGTTCAGTAATTATATAACACACCATCTCCAAATCTTCTATGTGTCAAAGGGGCTTCTCTCCCTCAAGGTCCAGGGCACTGTAGCAGCTGCCACCGCTGCACCTCCTATAACTACGCCCCTGCTTGCAAGCTGTCCTCATCTTTTCAGTTAGCCATTGATAGGAATGAAGTATTTTAGCCTCTCAATTTTTTTCTGTCACTCTAAGAGACAAAATTTCTTCACTAAGTTGTTCCACATATCCAGTTTACTGTTATGGATGGTAATTCCAGCTTCTCCTCACCTGCATAGGTATAAAAATTAACCATCTTTTCCCATTGACTTTAATGGGGTTCGACTTCTAGTTCAAATAGAACCTTCAACCGAACACACTAAAGTTCGAGTTTCTAATTGAACTAGAACTTTTTACTGCTTACTCATCCCTATCCATGAGCAGATTCTGTTCAGAGATGATATATCCAAGGAATAGTAGGCTTGTGTTTTCAAACAGGCATTTCTCTAACTTTGCATACAGGTGATTCTCCAATAGGTGAGAGAGGACTTGCCAGATGTGCCTTCAGTGTGTCAATAGATCAGGGAAAATCAAGATGTCATCCAACTAGACCACCACAAAAGCATACAGCAGGTCACAGAAGAAGTCAATCTTAGAAGACCTCTGGAGCTTTGTATTAGTCGAAGGGCATGACAAGATACTCAAAGTACTCATCTCTGGTATTAAATGCAGTCTTTCATTAATTTTTTCCCAGTTGCGGACTAAATTGTAGGCCCCTCTGAGATCCAGCTTGGTAAATATTTTAGCTCCTCTAATTATATCAAATAGTTCAGAGATTAATGGCAGTGTGTACATGTTCTTGTCTTTGATCCTATTTAGTCCTTGCTAGTCAATGCAAAGTCAAAAGGAGCCACCCTTTCAATACAGGCAGACATTGCCTCAGTCTCAGGCAGAGACAAAGTGGGACATGTATGAAAACTGTCTTGGTGTAAAACTTTCCTTGTTGCCCATAGCAACCAATCAGATCTCCATTTTCATGAAACTCTGATTGGTTGCTATGGGCAACAAAGAAAGTCTTAGACCTAGACAGTTTTGATACATGTGGCCCAAAGTGTAAACCTTACTGAGTGAAGAAGTAGTGTCTGGCAGCAGGTCAATAGGACAATTGTAGGGACTGTGTAGTGGTAGCGACTCCACTTGTTTCTAATTGAACATGTCTGCATAATCTGAATAAGGTGCAGAAAGCCCAGGGAAAGTAAGAGCTTGAGATTTGACATAAAGTGGTGAAATTACAGGTTAGAGATGATGGAAAGAGATGCAAAAAGTAGATAATTGCTTACCCAACACATGATATCTCGTGACAATCAGTCGATGGCTGGGGCATGCATATGCAGCCAGGGGAGACCTTGGAGCATGGTTCAGAAGGACTTTGGCAGAACAAAATATTTTCTTGATGCAGAACTATATTTAGATGCAGATCCTATATTCAGACTAGAAAGTCAAGTACGGAACTCAAAAGACCCAGCCAGAACTTCTCCACTGATGTAGGAGATGGACAGGGATTTCCTCAAGCGAATCACTGGCAACTGATATTTTGGCACCAAATAATGATGGATAAAGTTGTCTGCAAAACCAGGGTCAGAAAAACCAGAAACTTCAAGACTGGTTCCAGATGTAGCAACAAGTGTAGCAGACAAGGTAAGGCCATGAGTGAATGAGTATTCACCTAGGGCCACCTCCCATGAACCTTAGACATTTGGAGTTTTCCTGGTCAGACCTGGCACTTGCACAGGAAGTGTTCTTTGGCCCCACGGAATAGACACAGGTTATTGTTGCATCTTTGTGTCTGTGTCTCCCATGTGCTAAATGAAGGCTGAAGTGGCCTCAGGAAAGCAGAAGCCAAGCATGTAGCTCTCTGTGGATGGGGCAAGTCATGCTACTGATGAATCTCTTGTTGCCTTCAGCAAAACAGATGTTTTAACGAAGAGCTTGTTAAGACTGGCAGGCAAGTATTGTCCAGGTAGAAAGTATAATCTAGCTCATCTTTAATATAGCCTGCAAGGCCATCTCAGAAAGAAGTCACCAGGGTCTTGTTCTTCCAGGCCAGTTCTGAGGCTAGAGTGTGAACTGGATAGCATAATGCCCCCCGGTAAAGTCACCTTGTCGAAGCCAGAGGAGGTAGGAGATATGTTCAGGTTCCTCAAAGACCTTAAAAAAACTGGACAAGAAGACTTGGAGTTAAGACATCAGTGGATCTCTTTGCTCCCACAAGGGATCAATCCAGGTGAGAGCTTCTCTGCAGAGTAGGGAAGTAGTAAAGGCAACTTTAGCTACATCCAAAGCACACTGGTGTGCCAGGACCTTGAAGTGGATGGTGCACCGATTCAAGAAGCCCCAGAACATATTGTGATCTCCATTGTAAGGAGGTGAAAGATAGAGACTTTGGTTGCCTATAGGAGCTGGAGGTGAAGCAGCAACATGAGCAGGAACAGAAGCTGGCAGCTGGGTCACAATTGTTTGCAGCATCTGGAAGATGACGGAACACTTCTACAACAAGGTCAAAAGCTTCAAGCAAAAACATGTCAGTTGGATCCATGGCCAGATCCTACTGTAAGGACTCATCAGAGTCAGGTGCTGGATCCACTGGATTGCTTGCAGATCGTGATGTTAGCACACAGAGGAGCAGAGTATAAGAAGCCCCCTGGTCTTCACTTTCAACCACTGTAAGGATTCTTGGACTCTGCTGCAGGGAACTCCCAGGTCGCTACCCTCAACGCAGTCATTCACAGCACACTTGGTACTGTATGGGGCAGACAAAAAGAGTAGTAACAGACAAGCAGAAGTTCACAGCAGGCCAAGATCTTTCAAGGTTTAGGACAAACCAAGATCAAGGCAGGCAACAAACAGAAAGCTAAGTCAGAAACAAGTCAGGAACCAGAAACAAACACACAGGAATCACAGAAACAGCAGGAAGCATACCAAGGATCTGACAATAAGGTGCTGCTAGAGTCCCTTTAAATAGCTAAAACAGGACAGCAATTGGCCAGGTCAGGAAGACACTGCACATTAGCCCTTAAATTCTAAAAGGAACAGCATGAATCTTATAAAGCAGACAGCAGAAAGGAAGAGACTGGCTGCCGGAATGAGTGTGAAGGGGAGTCTTGAGATGCATGCAGCAAGGAATGGATAGACCCCCATGTCAATGGCCCTGGATGCGAGTTACAGTGTGGTTCGTTGGATTTACCAGCTGGTTTAACTTGACTGGTTATGAAAAATGGGGGGTGGGGCTCACCTCATTTCTGTTTAGTTATTGAAAATCTAAAAAGAGACATTCATTGTAACCATTTTTCATAATTAGTCCAGGTAAAACCCAGCTGCAGGCTAACACTATCAGGATGGAAAGGTGCATTGATTTTGGCCCCTTCCCACCATAAAAATATCAGCCCAGCTCTTCCCAGTCCCCCAATTGTGTTGGGTACTGGGGTAATAGTGAAATTGGGTTAACATCAGCATTAGGGTTACAAAAAGCACACCTGAATGACACTAAGCCCTACCAATAGTAATGGAAAGGTGCCTTGTCACCTCTATTACTAACACTCTAATAAAATGGTAAAAAACACAATGCAAAAACATTTTATTTAAATAAACACTCACCCTTTGTTGACCATTTTATTAACTAAGTGGACATAGTCCAATGAGTCAAACATCGTCCTAAGGAGAAACCTGTATAAAAATAAAAACACAACAAAAACATAAAAGTACTAAACTCCCTCCCCTGCACTCCTTCAAAATCATGTCTGCAGCTGATCTTCTGGGGTTGCAAGGTACAGATTTCAAGTTTAACAATATGTTGATTAAAGTGCTATAAGATAAATAAAGTACAGGTGCACCTCAATATAGTTAACAGTTTATTTCTATAATGAAGAGTGATAAAACCGCTCACCTGGGTGGGTTTTGTCTGGCTGCCATAGTTCCATAATCATCAAGGAATCCTCGCACACTGGATAATCCACTGGTCCATGAAATACCCAAATATAACCGAAAATTTATGGGTAAATGATAGCGGAACAAAAAAGAGACGCTCAGACTGGAGTAAGTCTTCCTATGAATGAAAGCTAGACAGGTAGTTTGGTGGTATCGACATAAAAGAGAGAACGAGTACCTATCATTAAAGCACAGTTAAAAATACTTTTTACATAATAAAAATCATATAAAAAATACAAATAAAAAAAATGTGCTGAAAAATCCCCCCTCGGCTTATACTCGAGTCACTGTCGGCACTTGGGCGCTGCGATGGCCCGAGTGCCGACAGGGAAGCTTCATCTATGTGGGACTCCTCAGGGAGCGGATATAACTGAAAGCTGAGTACAGCTGACAGCGTCCAGGCACTGCGGTGGCCCAGGCGCTGTCGGCTCTCTCTTCACTAGTATGCGAATCCTCCGGAGCCCACACAGGTGAAGATACCACTGCAGAGCAGAAAGCGAGCACTCCCTGCTCCGCAGTGGGCTCCGGGCGGCCGCAGACTTGCGGCCGTCCAGAGTTTCCGGCACAGGCAGCGTGTGTCATCACCCGCCTGTGCTGAGAAGATGGAGGAGAGTGCGCCGGAGGCGGAGCAGCAGGGAACGAGGTAAGTGTTTTTTTTTGTTTTAAAACCCTGCCTATATCTGCCTATAGCCTACCTAGGCGGACCTATACCTGCCTATAACGACCTATACCTGCCTATAACCTACCTAGGGGGACCTATACCTGCCTATAACGACCTATACCTGCCTATATCCTACATAGGGGGACTTATACCTGCCTATAACCTACCTAGGGTGACCTATACCTGCCTATAACGACTTATACCTGCCTATAACCTGCCTAGGGGGACCTATACCTGCCTATAACCTGCCTATGGGGGCAATTACCTGCCTATAGCCTGCCTATGGGGATATATAGCTGCCTATACCTGCCTATAACCTGCCTTTGGGGGACATTAAACTGCCTATACATGCCTATAACCTGCCTATAGGGGACATTAAACTGCCTATACCAGCCTATATCTGCCTATGGGGACATTAAACTGCCTATACCAGCCTATGGGGGACATTAAACTGCCTATATCTGCCTATGTAATTTTATTGGTATCTATTTTTATTTTTAAAATTCACCAGTAGCAGCTGCGTTTTCCACCCTAGGCTTATACTCGAGTCAATAAGCTTTCCCGGTTTTTGTGGCAAAAGTAGGTGCCTCGGCTTATACTCGGGTCGTCTTATACTCAAGTATATACGGTAATCAAATAAAAAGAATAAAACTTAATTTACAAAATGCAAAGGGAAGGAGATAAAAGCCTGATATCGCGAGAAAAGAAAGATGAAAGAGCAACAAAAGTTATGTTATCAAAGAAGTTGTACACTAAGAATAACTATCAAAGGAAAGTAACATGTGTTGCTGTGTGTTGTGACGTTCTGTCTCTTTACTTTACTTATTCTGAGAAGCCTTTGTTCAGTTTCACTTGCAAGAATTAAGTCTGTCATTCCCTGTTCAATATATAGTGACAACCTACCTATTACATATATTGGAAACCATTGCATCAGTAGCTTTACCTAGTTGACCTGGTATTATATTATCTCTTTCTCTCACAAAGATTTGTGCCAATTTCATGTGAATCCAATTATAAATATTTTGTGGTAAATGTTAGGAAACACAAGGTGAAAATGCAAATTTACTTAGCTGACCTTGTATTATGTTATCTCTCTCATACACTTTTGGGCCAATTTTATGTGAAGACAATGATAAATGTTTTGCGGTGAATGTTAGGAAAAACAAGGATATTCAAACTTTTGCCCATTGTGTTACAAGGTGACAGCAATAACCAATAATCCACCACACTGTCTACTAAAGGCCAGAGACACCTTTGCATTGAGAATTTTTTAGTATCCACTTGATTACTAAATGCAAAATTAAACAAAAGTCTCTACAGTCTTCATTAAAAATGTTTACTGTTTTGCTCTGCTGTTATGCATGTGTAACTTACATAGTCATGTGTAACTTCACAAAACTAACTTTCCCACTCTTTCTGACATAGGTCAAAAAAACACTGCTCCCATGTCTTTCCCTCCCTTTTCTAAGTTTTAGACATTGCCGCAGACAGGCGGAAGAGATCGTACATGGCAGACTAGACTGTGGAGAAGGAGTATTCAAGTATTCAGTATCCAAGTATTCAGGGAGGGCAGATAACAAAATTCTTTAGTAAAAATATTTATCACACCTTTACTTTGATCAATATAGGTTATATACATAGCAGCATAATAGAGGATCCCGTTCTCCTCACTTCAGCACAGAGGGCGACATGTATGATCGGAGTTTGCGGCTGTTTTCCGGCGTATACTGTGCCTCACAGTGTCGGCTCCGCTGTCGGACGCAGTAATGCGCTGTTAGGCGCAACCTTCGTCACTTTCGGATGCGCCTAACATAAAGGGGCATGCAGTGTGCACGCTGTGGGCGTTCTGGGGCGAGACGCGGCAAATTCGAAAACTCCGAGGCATGCATGATTGCAGGTCGGCAAAGTGAGGTGTATTCCAGCACTTTACAGCTCCGACAGGCAGACCTAGATTAATGTGGTCTATCTGTATGTAATGTGCTATAGTTCTACACTTACAGCAGTTCACTTCTAAAATAAATGATTTGTCAAGAAGAATAAATAATTAAGCAATAAATCCTGCTTGGAGGACAACAGGTTCCAGCAAGACCTGTGTTGTGCTGCCTTTTGTTGTATATTCTGAATTGCATTAAAGTTGAAAGCAGCCCAAATACATCTAAAATTGTTGTTATGGAAAATATGTAATAAAACATCTGGACAACATCATCAGTGGCTTATTTGATGTTAAATTAGTGTAATTGTCATGGACTTTGGAATACTTTTTATAGTGGAGAATTTTTTCTGAAGAGAATATATATATATATTGTAGTTAATGTTATTGGATAAAATTTACTATTACATTGCTTTCATTGTTGGAGCACTTTTATATGTCTTTTTATTAAGTACTTCATTTAAATGACCAATCCATTTTATTTTTGTAGTGGTGTAAGGCTCTGTTCCCCAGGATTCTTTCAGGGAGAATTTGTGGACGCAAATCCATCCAGAATTACATTGCAAATATGTGCCACACTTTGTGACACGTATTTGCAACGTGTTTCAGGACTGATTTCGCGTCGGAAATACATTCCCCATTATTTAACATCAAATAAGCAACGGATGATGTTGTCCAGATGTTTTACTAAACATTTTGCATACCAACAATTTCAGATGTATTTGGGCTGCTTTCCACTTTAATGCAATTCAGTATATACAACAAAAGGCACCACAGCACAGGTCTTGCTGGGAACTGTGGTCCTCCAAGCAAGATTTCTATGTTCCCTGGGCCTCGTCCTAGACGTATTTACGGACGTTTTTACGTCCGTAAATACATCACCAAATGTGCCTAAAATAATGAACTATTAGCTTACAATGGCTACCTATGGAAATCTGGATGTGATTGCGGACGTAACAATACGTCCGTATTTAAGTCCGCAATTACATCCAGATTTCCATAGGAAACAATTGTAAGCTAATAGTTCATTATTTTAGGCACAATTGGTGATGTATTTGCGGACGTAAGCCTAGGGATCATAGAAATCCTGCTTGGAGGACCACAGGTCCCAGCAAGACCTGTGCTGTGCTGGCTCTTGCTGTAGATACGAAATAGAATAAAAGGTGAAAGAAGAACAAAGTTTTTGTTGTTTTTTTACAAAAAAAAATTAACATCTGGACAACATCTGCATTGGCTTATTTAATGTAAAATTAGTGACATTATCTCCCTTTTGTTAATACCTTTTCTAGGTGATATTTCTTTCTTGGGAGATCTTATATATATTTGCTTTCATTTAAAATCATCAACTTTTTACATATATTGAAATCGATTTTATACCACTTTGATATTTCTCAATATTCATCCTTTCATTTGAAAGACAACTACTTTTCCTATTCACTAACATGCTTAATGCATTTTCATTGATTTCCAGCCTATCTTGATTCGTACGACATGTTAGGCGCATTCCTTATGAGCCTCAGTTCCACACTGCGCCTCACACACTGGCGAGGCGCAGGGAACTTTACACCGCATGTACTAACGCACTTCGGGCGCCGACATAAATGAGGCGCAGCTTACACTTAAAATGGCGTGAAAACGGGCGCTCCGACGCGCCGATCTTCATACATGTCGCCCTATATATATAAAGGCTGCTTCAATAATGCATCACTCTTTTAGTTTTCTTTAGAAAATATAAACATTTTAATATTTAATCTACAATTCACAATATATTCATATATTATCCTTAGTATTAACAGAACAAAGTCACGTACACTCACCGGCCACTTTATTAGGTACACCATGCTAGTAACGGGTTGGACCCCCTTTTGCCTTCAGAACTGCCTCAATTCTTCGTGGCATAGATTCCACAAGGTGTTGCAACGATGCTCAATTGGTACCCAAGGGGCCCAAAGAGTGCCAAGAAAATATTCCCCACACCATGACACCACCACCACCAGCCTGAACCGTTGATACAAGGCAGGATGGATCCATGCTTTCATGTTGTTGACGCCAAATTCTGACCCTACCATCCGAATGTCGCAGCAGAAATCGAGACTCATCAGACCAGGCAACGTTTTTCCAATCTTCTACTGTCCAATTTCGATGAGCTTGGGCAAATTGGAGCCTCAGTTTCCTGTTCTTAGCTGAAAGGAGTGGCACCCGGTGTGGTCTTCTGCTGCTGTAGCCCATCTGCCTCAAAGTTCGCCGTACTGTGCGTTCAGAGATGCTCTTCTGCCTACCTCAGTTGTAACGGGAGGCTATTTGAGTCACTGTTGCCTTTCTATCAGCTCGAACCAGTCTGCCCATTCTCCTTTGACCTCTGGCATCAACAAGGCATTTCCACCCACAGGACTGCCGCTCACTGGATGTTTTTTCTTTTTCAGACCATTCTCTGTAAACCCTAGAGATAGTTGTGCGTGAAAATCCCAGGAGATCAGCAGTTTCTGAAATACTCAGACCAGCCCTTCTGGCACCAACAACCATGCCACGTTCAAAGGCACTCAAATCACCTTTCTTCCCCATACTGATGCTCGGTTTGAACTGCAGGAGATTGTCTTGACCATGTCTACATGCCTAAATGCACTGAGTTGCCGCCATGTGATTGGCTGATTAGAAATTAAGTGTTAACGAGCAGTTGGACAGGTGTACCTAATAAAGTGGCCGGTGAGTGTATATAACCTGTAGTTCCATTGGGTTCTCACCAGTCCTTATCCACATTAAGGGCCACATGTATGAAAACTGTCTAGGTCTAAAATTCACTTTGTTGCCCATAGCAAACAAAATCACAGCGCCCCTCTAATTTTTCCAGAGCACTATATGAATTGAGAGGTGCGCTCTGATTGGTTGCTATGGGCAACAAAGTGAGTTTTAGACCTAGACAGTTTTCATACATGTGAATTCAAAGTTATTTTCCTTTATGATGAGCTGAGACCTGTATAGGAAATGTCCTTACCACATATAAGAACACACATGCTACGTTTTGGAGGCCATGCCTTGTATCCATAATGTATTATTAGCCTAGTTCATTAGTTGGATGGAGCATAAAGTACTCTTTGTCTCTGTTGGGACTATATACTGCAAAAACTAGCATATTTACAAAATAGCATAGAAAATTAATGTGATTTGAACACCCATTTAATGAAGGTAGTAGGCTCTCGCTGGCTCTCCCTGCTCCATCTGCTGGCTCTCCCTGGTCTTCTGTTTACAATCTGTCACTCCTGAATGGGCACATCACCGTTGACTGGCTAAAGTAGTCACAAGCCTCTCAATTACATCACTGTTCAGAAGTGAACAGCTTTGAATGGTAATGTACATTAATGCATGTGACGTGCCCACTTGGAAGTCTTCTTCTAATTAAAAATAAACAGATGATAACATAAATGGCCATCTTCAGAATGTGTTACAAGTGTCATAGAATATGCATACAATCAATGCAGTAAGAAAACTGCAATCTGTAGCTCTGGGAAAAACAATGAGTTAATAGCACAAAGTGTCAAAATATACATTTGGTAGGAAAAAAACATAAAACAACAAAGAGGATGAAAAATAAACAGCATAGTCTTTTTATGGAGGCTAGGGAAAGACAAATTAGATCAGAGCATTCAGGCAGTAAGGAGGATACACAGAGAGAGACAGAACAGTACAGGGAACAAGAGGTGCTACAAACACCAGCAGTCAGTCACAGTCTGCTGGGCTCTATGACTGGCCTGGCCATTAATAACCAAGACATCTGTGCTCTGTCTTTATGAAGAGATGCTATTATATTACAGCAGATACTGAGAGCACAAGCATATAAAAATGGTAAAACAGGAAACTATGTACATGATTGTGACTTTTAAAGCAAACAGTGTCAGAATGGCGCTGAATCACAATGCACATAAAAAGCTATAATTAAATTTTCAACATAAGTAACACTGACTCATAACAATAATAAAATGCAGGGACATTTACTGTCACCACTCTAAGGGCATGTCCCCACGGCACGGGTTTTCAGATGGTTTTTCAGCCGGTTTGCGGTTTTTCAGACCGCCTGAAAAACCGGCCGAAAATGAGCACAATGGTGCTCTATGGAAAACCCGTGCAGCAGTCCCCACTGCACAGGCCTTCAAATGAAAAAGCAAATGTTCATACTCCACGAACATTGTGGATTAGTGACTACATCTCTATGGCAGCATAAGAATTCTGAATGCGAGCCCAACTAGAATAACATATACAGTGTCTCACAAAAATGACTATACCTCTCAAATTTTTGTAAATATTGTATGATTTGTACTAATGGGACAACACTGAAGAAATGACACTTTGAAATAATGTAAAGTAGTCAGTGTACAGCTGTATAACAGTGTAAATTTGATGTACAGTGGTGGCCATAAGTATTGGCACCCCTGCAATTCTGTCAGATAATACTCAGTTATTTCCTGAAAACGATTGCAATCACAAATTCTTTGGTATTATTATCTTCATTTAATTTGTCTTCAATGGAAAACCACAAAAAGAATTGTCATAAAACTAAATTGGATATAATTCCACACCAAACATAAAAAAGGGGGTGGACAAAAGTATCGGCACTGTTTGAAAAATAATATGATGATTCTCTAATTTGTGTAATTAACAGCACCTGTAACTTACCTGTGGCACCTAACAGATGTTGGCAAAAACTAAATCACATTTGCAGCCAGTTGACATGGATTAAAGTTGACTCAACCTCTGTCCTGTGTCCAAGTGTGTACCACATTGAGCATGGAGCAAAGAAAGAAGACCAAAGAACTGTCTGAGGACTTGAGAATCCATATTGTGAGGAAGCATGAGCAATCTCAAGGCTACAAGTCCATCTCCAAAGACCTGAATGTTCCTGTGTCTACCGTGTGCAGTGTCATCAAGAAGTTTAAAGCCCATGGCACTGTGGCTAGCCTCCCTAGATGTGGACGGAAAAGAAAAATTGACGAGAGATTTCAATGCAAGATTGTGCGGATGGTGGATAAAGAACCTCGACTAACATCCAAACAAGTTAAAGCTGCCCTGCAGTCCGAGGGTACAACAGTGTCAACCCGTACTATCCGTCGGCCTCTGAATGAAAAGGGACTGTATGGTAGGATACCCAAGAAGACCCCACTTCTTAACCCGAGACATAAAAGCCAGGCTGGAGGTTGCCCAAATTTACCTGAGAAAGCCGAAAACGTTTTGGAAGAATGTTCTCTGGTCAGATGAGACAAAAGTAGAGCTTTTTGGGAAAAGGCATCAACATAGAGTTTACAGGAAAAAAAAAGAAGCATTAAAAGAAAAGAACATGGTCCCTACAGTCAAACATGGCGGAGGTTCCCTGATGTTTTGGGGTTGCTTTGCTGCCTCTGGTACTGGACTGCTTGACCGTGTGCATGGCATTATGAAGTCTGAAGACTACCAACAAATTTTGCAGCATAATTTAGGGCCCAGTGTGAGAAAGCTGGGTCTCCCTCAGAGGTCATGGGTCTTCCAGCAGGACAATGACCCAAAACACACTTCAAAAAGCACTAGAAAATGGTTTGAGAGAAAGCACTGGAGACTTCTAAAGTGGCCAGCAATGAGTCCAGACCTGAATCCCATAGAACACCTGGGGAGAGATCTCAAAATGGCAGTTTGGAGAAGGCACCCTTCAAATCTCAGGGACCTGGAGCCAAAGAAGAATGGTCTAAAATTCCAGCAGAGCATTGTAAGAAACTCATTGATGGTTACCGGGAGCAGTTGTTCGCAGTTATTTTGGCTAAAGGTTGTGCTACCAAGTATTAGGCTGAGGGTGCAAATACTTTTGTCCGGCAATTTTTGAAGTTTTAGGTGAAATGATCAATGATTTGATTTTTGTCTCATTCTGTTTTGTGTTTTTTCATTGAAAGCAAAATAAATGAATATATTAATACCAAAGAATTTGTGATTGCAATCATTTTCAGGAAGAAACTGAGTATTATCTGACAGAATTGCAGGGGTGCCAATACTTTTGGCCACCACTGTACCCTCAAAATCACTCAGCACACAGTCATCAATGTCTAAACCCCTGGCAACAAAAGTGAGTACACCCTTAAGTGAAAATGGACAAATTGTGCCTAAAGCTTCAATATTTTGTGTGGCCACCATTATTTTCCAGCACAAATTTAACTCACTTGGGCATGGAGTTGACTAGAGCTTCACAGGTTGTAGCCACTGGAATCCTCTTTCACTCCTCCATGACAACATCATGCAGCTGGTGAATGTTAGAAACCTTACGCTCCTCTGCCTTCTGTTTGAAGATGCCCCACAAATGCTCAATAGGGTTCAGATCTGGAGACATGCTTGGTCACTCCAGCACCTTGACACTCAGTGGTGGTCTGTTGGTGTGTTTCAGCTTATTATCATGTTGGATTACTGTCTGTGACCCAGTTTCCGCTTCAATATGTCATAGTATATGTTGGCATGAATGGTTCTTTCAATGAATTGTAGCTCTCTACAGTCAGTAGCACTCATGTAGCCCTGAACCATGACACTTCCACCACCATGCTTGACTCTAGGCAAGACACACTTGTCTTTGTACGCCTCATCTGGTTGCCACCACACACACTTGACACAATCTGAACCAGATAAGTTTATCTTGGTCTCATCATAGCACAGGACATGGTTCCAGTAATCCATGTCCTTACTCTGCTTGTCTTCAGCAAACTGCTGGCTTTCTTGTGCACCATCTTTGTAAGAGGCTTCCTTCTGTGACGACAGCCTTGCAGATCAATTTGATGCATGTGGTCTGAGCACTGACAGGTTGACTTTCAACCCTCCCTTAACCTCTGCAGCAATGCTGGCAGCACTCATCTCTGGATATGAAGCTGACCATATGTCCTCAACTTCTTTGGTTAACTATGGTGAGGTCTGTGCTCAGTGGAACCTGTCTTGTTAAACCACTGTATGGCCTTGGCCAATTTCAGGGTGTTGGTGATCTTCTTATAACCTAGGCTATCTTTATGCAGAGCAACAATTCTTTTTTCAGATCCTTAGAGAGTTCTTTGCCATGTAATGTAAAGTTGAAGTTCCAGTGACCAGTATGAGACAGTGTGAGACAGATAACACCAAATTTAACACACCTGCTCCCCATTCACATCTTAGAACACTAATAAGTCACATGACACTGTGAGTTGTACTCACTATTTTTACATAGGGTTGTACTCACTTTTGTTGCCAGTGGTCTAGACATTGATGGCTGTTTGTTGAGTAATTTTGAGGGCACACCAAATTTATACTGTTAGGGTATGTTCACACAGTGTTTGTTAAATACGTTTTTGGGTACATTTTACATACACAAAAATGGACCCCAATACGTATTTAAAAATATTCAGGTTGATTACATTGATTTCAATGTAAAATATGTATCATCATTCAGACAATACGATTTTTACATACTTTTACCATTGCGTAAAACGGATGCGTTCAAAGAATTGACATTTCAATTGTCAATTCTTGATCCATTTTATGCATTGAAAATCCAATATAAGCAATAGGGCTACATTTTTGCAGTCCAGAAAATGTACCCAGAAACGTACCACAGTTTTTTTGGGCCATGTTTTTGCATGCATTTAACACAATACGTTTTGCGTACTGCAAAAAACTATTTAAGATGCCATGTGAACATACTGTATCCTTAGCTGTACACTGACTACTTTACATTGTATCAGTGTCAAATCTTCAGTGATAAAAAAAACTTTGAGATTCTTAGTTCACATGTTTTTGGCCAAAAAATGCTCAAGCCACCCCCGGCTTACAACGGGATCTCAAGCGGGTGGTCCTACTCTATCTTATCTCTCACTAGGGTCAACTTCAGACCTCTCACTGTGCCAAACGGCCTCCAAAATGCAGAGAGAAAATTAAAAAAGCACCAACCTTAGAAAGCATAGTGCATTGATATAACAGCCTGTGGAGGTGGACGTGGTGCAGGAAACCAAGATGGAGGTATCCATTACTCCTTATATAGTTTAAAAGCAATATGTGCCAAATACAACGTATAGTTCTGCACAGAAAAACATTTCTGAAAAAAATAATGCGAACCTGGGTGCCACTGGCATGGCTGCGGCACATATATATATGCACACAGTCCAATACCAGTGGCACACCACTGCTAAAAGGGTGAAAAAACATATGGAAATCTCCAAAGAAGCATTTTATGCTATCTACAATATATGAAAAAAACGTTGAGATTCTTAGTTCGCATGTTTTTGGCCAAAAAATGCTCGAGCCACCCCCGGCTTACAATGGGATCTCAGGCGGGTGGTCCTACTCTATCTTATCTCTCACTAGGGTCAACTTCAGACCGGGGTGGCTTGAGCATTTTTTGGCCAAAAACATGCGAACTAAGAATCTCAAAGATTTTTTCAAATCTTCAGTGATGTCCCATGAAAAGTTATAGTACAATATTTAAAAAAATACGAGTGGTGTGCTCACTTTTGTGAGATACTGTCCATGGAGCCTGTAAGTTCACTCTCTACATTGGCAATCTCTAATTTTCCAAGTCTGAGGTGATTGTGTACTGTGTGTGTATAGTCTACAGGAAAAAGAAAGCCCTGTTTCAAGCTTTATTGAAACCAATGAAACAATCTGAAAGCAATAAAACACCTAAATAGTACATACTGGCGATAATAATTGGCGATCATTAGAGTATACACAGTCAAGTTAAATTATTATGACCACTTTCAACATTGGCAGCATCTGGCTCATGAAGGAAGTCACATGAGCTGGCTTGGTGGTTCACAAAATGTGCTAAAGACTGTTTGCACATATATCCCTTACTGCCATCATGGGTAAAAAGGGGCGATTAATCAGTGCTAAAAAAAAAATCAGATTTTTTTTTTTGCTTAGTGTGGTGGTATTTTTGAAACTGCGCAGTTTGTGAGCTGTTCGCGTGTAGTGTTGAGCGATTGCGTTGGCTATCGAGATCGATCGATAGTCGATAGTCGGCCGCTATAGATAAGGTTTTTCGATAGTGAGCATCGATTATGCGCGATGACCATTAAAGTCTATGGGAGAGCAACAACACCTTCATTATTACACCCAAACAAGGCTGGAGAAGCTGAAATTAACATCCACAACAGTCAAATGGATACGTGCTACATCTTAGGCAACACAGTTAGGCTATAAAAGCCCCAAAAGAAAATCAACCCATTCACTACCCTGTCTTGTACACAGATGACCCTTAAAACCCCATCACCCCAAATTAAAAAAGTGCCAGAAAAGGGGTTGATTTAAC
>JAODAL010059238.1:0-21613 GCA_025379985.1 Phyllomedusa bahiana
GAAAGGGGGGGGGAGTAGTACGGGAAGGGGGGCATTTTCGGGGGACTGGGGACGTTAGTGGGGGAGGGGAGTAAAGGGACGGGGGGGCATTTAAAGTGCAGGGGGGAGTACAGGGACTGGGGGGGGCAGTAAGTGAAGGAGGAGCAGTCAGGGAGGGGGGGCTTAAAGTGCAGGAGGGAGTAAGGGAGGGGGGGGGAAGACGTGAAGGGGGAGCGTAAGGGGAAGGGGGCAAAAAGGGGTGGGGGTTTTAAAAGGGGGGGGGGCAGTACGGGACTGGGGGCAGTATTGACAGGAACAGTACAAAAAAGGGGGACAATTTAAAACTACTATATCAAGGAGCATAAACTACCATTTTTTCAAAAACATACAAACTGGCAGGACTACTCTTCTTCTTTACTCATCCCCCCCCTTTTCTTTTCCCCTTTAATTTTTTTCTATAGAACTTTTTGATTGGAAGGTTCGCCCCCCGGACAGGGCGTTTAAAATCCTGTGGAGTGAACAGGGGGGTTTGTGCTAGTGTGTTGCCTTAAAGAAAAACACGCCCGGTGGGGGTGGAGTAGGGACTGGAAACACCGTGCTTGCGGGGCAGATCGGCCCCTGTCGCCCATTTCCCTTGCCCCGCTTTAGCTCCGCCCTGACCCGGCGGAATGGGGAGAGTGCCCATTTTAGAGCTTATCATGCTAGATTTTAAAGGGCGCTCTCCCCATTGTAAACCCCAAAGGGGGGACGAGCCAGCGTGCAGGGGACACTCCAGTAAGTCCTCTTCATTAATGCCATTGTGCGTAGGGGGCTGCTGCCTCACCAGCACTAAACTTTAGGGCATGTTGATGGGGTTTTCGCCGATTTTGGGAAATCTGGCCTCCCCCCCCGAATCCCGTTTTGGAGCGGGGGAGCAGTTGTTGGGCGCACGTTCGCCCCCTTTGCTGCCCCCCGCATAAAGGGGGGGGAAAAATTTGGGCGCGGTGTGGGGCGGGGTAGGGTTCCGGGGCGGGACGGGCCGCTCGAAAACCCCCGAGGCATGTACGAGGGCGGCGGCAAAAGTGGGGCAGTGCAGCGCTCGGCAGCTCGAAAGAAAAACCTGGTTTATTTTTGGTCTAAATGCCCCGGGGAGGGCGAAGTGAAGCAAAATCGGAAAAATGGAGGAAGAGATGAAGATCGCGACCGAAAAACTCGGCGCTCCGTTTTTTTCAGGGAGTAGATTCCGAAAAATCGCTTTTTAAAGGGGAAAAAAAAGTGTAGAAAAAAGCTGAATAAAAAAAAAAAAATACATTAAAAAAAACACTTTCCCCAAAAATCTGAACGGGAATTCAAGAATTATGTATTGTAAATTGCCGGGAAATACAGTAATTCAAATTCGAAACCCCATTCTCTTGGTCTGCTTAACCCGGGCCCAAACAGAATAGGAGGACAGTGAACCCCTTAAAAAATATGGGGAAGGATTGCCATTTAGAAAACCCCGGGGGGACAGTTCAAAAAACAGTTAAAATGAGAAAAAAAAAACTGATTGGTGAGCTGGGGGGTTGCTATTGGCCAATTGAAAAGGGCGACAAAGACCCATTATAGCCCATGGAGAAGTTTAAACCAATCAAAATCAAAGGCGGGAAGTTCAAAATAAGTAAAAATGCGAAAAGAGCTGATTGGGTTTTAAACTCGGGGGCTTTTGGTTCCCCCGCCAAATCGAATAGGAGCGACAGGACCCTTTTTATCATGGAGAAAATATTGACCAAACAGAAAAGGAGCGACAAAGGACCCTTTTTTCCATAGAGAGTTTGGACCAATCAGAAAAAGGGGGACAGTGGCCCCTTCTAAACCCATGAAGGGTTTTTTAACCAATCAGAATAGGAGCGACAAAGTCCCCATTTTTCCTTGGAGAAGTTTGGACAAAACAAAAGGGGCAGTTTAAAATAAGAAAAAGACAGAAAAGAGCTGATTGGCTGAGGGGCGGGGGCTTGGCTTTCCCCCGCCCAAACAAAAGCCCGGGGTTTCTTCTCCATTTTTAGTTTTATGGGGGAGATGGGCGCTCTGAAATCTTCCCGGGCTCAGGCCTGCGGTGAAAATATTAATAAAAAAAAAATTTATAATTTAAAAATAAAACATTATCAGATAAAGGGCCGAAACCCCTTTTTTACCCAAAAAAAGCAGTTAAAAAAACCCAAAAACGCTTTGTCGCCGGGGGGGCCCCACATAGGGAATTGCAAATAGAGTAAAGGGGGGGAAATACGTAAAATTTAAATTTTTAAAAAGGTATTCTATTGGTCGGGATAAAAACCCGCCAAATCAGAATAGGGGGCGGGCAATGGGCCCATTCTAACCTAAAGGAGGAGAAATTGGGCCAATCAGAATAGGAGCGACCAAAAAAAGGCCTTTCCCCATTTTTAAAAACCCTTTTTTTGGAAAAAAAATTTACCAATCCCTATTCAAAGGGGGGACAGTTCCCAAAAAAACCCCGTAAAAAAAGCAGAAACCGGCTGATTGGTTGAAGGGCGGGGGCTAATCCAGTTAGCCAATTTAGAGCGGGGAGCCCACTTTCTCTTAGGTTCTATGGGGAAAAAAAAATTCTGAGCGCGCTCTGTGATTGGTAAAATTTAAAAGAGGCGCCCTTATTTGGGGCCAAAGGGAGAGGGCGACGTCCTATGGGTTTTTTAATCCCAAACTGAAATCAAACTGTTCATGGGCCCAAATTTAAAAATTTTTAAACTTCAGGGAAAATTTTCAGATGTGATATAAATTGAATAATTTTAAAAGGGGGGAAAGAAAAAAAATTTTTTAATTTAATTTAAAAACAGGGGGTTTTTTCTTTTTTTTTTCGTTTAACCAATACTAAAAGATTGGGGGGGAACGAAAAAAAAGAAATAAAACCTGTTTTTTTTGATTTTAAATTTTTTTTTTTTTTACCCCCATATTATTATTCATTTTATATTTCAAAATTGGGCCAAATTCTGGTTTGGTTTTAATTTGATTTTTGGCCATGTACATTTTTTTTTTTGATTGCTTTTGGGAAAACCCCCGGGCGTGCTGCCTCCCATTGGTCCAAATAACGGGCCTCTTTTTAAATTTTTTCCAAACAAAAGGCGGCCCATCGAATTTTTTTTTTCCCCCCTTGGGAAAAATATGAGAAAGTAGCTGCGGGTCGAAATTTGGGTAAGTGGACGAGGCCCCCCCCCGCTTTTAAACCAAACAGCTCGTTTTTGCATTTTTACTGTATTTTGAACTGTTCCCCCTTTGAATTTGTTTTGGGAAATTTTTCTCCGGGTTTTAATGGGAAAATTTTCGGCCCATTTTTGATTGGTCAATTTTTCCTCCATTGGTTTGAAAAGGGACATTGTCGGGTCCTATTTTGATTGGTTTGGGTTTATGCCGCCCAAAGGAATGCTTTTAAAAAAATTTGAATTTTTGTATTTCCCGGGCCCTTTTTCTTATTTCATTTCCCCCTGTAGGGGCCGGTCTCGGGGGAAAAAAGCGTTTTTCGGGTTATTAAAATGCTTTTTTTTGTAAAGAAAAGGGTTTTTGCTTTTATTGATTTGTTTTTAATTTTAAAATAAATAATTTTTTTTTTAATACTTCATGCCGCCCCGGCGCTGAGGCCGAGATTTTTAGAGCGCCCATCTCGCCTTGACTTTTAAAGGGAGAAGTTTGCTTGGCTTGATTGGCTTGGTAGTCAAAGCCAAAGTAGCTCAGCCAAAACAGCTCTTTTCTGTCTTTTTACTGTTTTTGAACTGTTCCCCCATTTTTGGGGTTTGGTTCCAAACTTTTCCTGGATTTTAATTTGGGACTTTGTCGCTTTTTTTTCTGATTGGTTTTAATTTTTCCTTCTTTGGTTTTTTTTGGGGCCCCCTTTTGCTCCTTTCTGATTGGTTCCCAAAAATTTTCCATTGGATATAATGGGACTTTTTTCGCTCCCATTTTTTCTTTTGGTTTAAAACTTTCCCCCTCATTTTTTGGTTTTTTTTAAAAATTTGGGGCCCTGGGCGCTCCTATTTTGAATTTTGGGTTTAAAACTCCTTTATGTTTAGGGAAAGGGCCCCCTGTGGGGTCCTATTTGTTTTGGGCCAAAAAATTCTCCCTAGGTTTTTAATTTGGGGCTTTGTCGGGTCCTTTTCTGATTGGGGGCTTTTTCCGGGCCAATGGAATAGCTTTTCACAATTTTGGGGTTAATGTATTTCCCCGCAAAATTTTCTCTATTGCAATTTCCTTATGTAAACGCCGGGGTCTCGGCGGGGCAAACGGTTGTTTTGGGATTTAAAGGGTTTATTGATCATAGAAGGTTTTTGCGCCTTTTTTTTAGGAATATTTTAAAACCCTTTAAAAAAATGATTTTTTTATTCATAAAAACTTTAATGGGCCCCAAAGGCCCTGAGCGGCCCCAGATTGCTTTTGGGCCGATCTCTCCATAGAACAATGGGGGAAATAAACCCTGCTTTGATTGGCGGGGAATAGCCAAGCCCCCGCAAGTCAGCCAATCAGCTCTTTTCTGTTTTTTAAATGATTTTGAAAATGTTTCCCCCCTTTTTTTCTTTTTTTTTTTTTTTTTCAAAGGGTTTTTTTTTTGAGAGGAAAGACTTTACAAAAACCCTTTTCAACAGCAATTTTCGAAAAAAAAATCACGATACAATTTCTCAATTTTTTCATGCCGTGGGGCATATGTTTAAGATTAACAAAACCCAAAAGTCATTTTTTCCCTTTTCTTTTTTTTTCCCCCCCTTTTTAACCCCGAAATTTTCCCTCCCCCCCCTCCTTTAACCCCTTTCCCCCTTCCCAAATTCCCATATTTTTTACCCCTTCCCCCCCCCTTCCCCAATCCCTTTAAAACCAGGTTCCCAAAGTGCCCTTTTTAAACTTTCCCTTTAAATTTTGTTCTTGTTATTTGGGAAAAAGGGCCAGATTTGACTTTATCTCGGCTGGAGTCTACTGAGTTGAAATAAACTGTTTCCATTTTTTTAGGAAATTTTTAGTGTCCCTGTCTTTGTTTCTCTCCACCTCCAACTGCTCCATGTAGAGTGCCTGTTTTAAGCACTCCCTGAGCTCAGAGATCTCAGGTACCCCCGAATCCAGCCAGTGTCGCAGTAGACACTTCTTGGCTGCTAAAAGAGTGTAATGAACACCCTTCTGCGTTACCAATGTTCCTCCAGCGTTCTCATTGTCTGTCTCTCTAATGGTGAAGTGAAACAGAAGACCCTGCGGATTGAAGATAAGAGAAATATTCCAGGTATCCTTTATAAATCGGTTGACTTGTCTCCAGAAGCCCTGAACCCCTTCACATTCCCATATGCAGTGATAAAGGTTAGCCTTATCTTTCCCACACTTTGGGCAGGCCTGTGGTCTCTGGACCATGGGGGATATTGAATGCATAAATGGACTTATGTATCAATCTAAATAATATCTCCCTCCATTGTTCATTCACCACCGCTTGGCGCACCAGAGTCAGTCCCTTAAGAATGTTTTGCTTTATATCAGAATCAGATAGGAGCGACTCCCAGCTCTTGAATAATGCTTCTTCCTCATCTTCTGTGTTATTATTACGTAAGATGTAGTATTTTTTGGAGAGAAACCTCTTTCTAACCCCCAGTTTGCTCAGCTCTAGGAATTCCTTTGTTTCCCCCAGAGATTGGGGATGTGTCACATTAGCTCTACAAAAGCTTTCTATTTGTTTGTATTGGAATACATGGTTAGACCCCAACCCAAATTTCTCCTGCAGCTCTCTCCACTTTAGGAGAGAGCCCGTGGAAGGCGCTAGTATGTCCCCCAGTTTGTGAATCCCTTTTTGCTTCCAGCCGGTGAAGAGCTTGTTCTCCCTTCCTGCTCTGAAGCTAGGCGATTCCCATAGCGGGAATGTATGTGAGATATACATAGGTCTTTTGAACATTTTTCTGACATGTCGCCACGTCGCCATAGTATCTCTCAGAACCAAGCTTTGTTTGACCTCAGCCGGATGTAGTCTCACCGGGAGGTGCAACAAAGACACTAAAGTAAACGGATAAGCCAGTTGGGATTCCAATACAATATTGGAGAATAAATTCGAATCCTCTAGCCAGTCCTGTACATGCCTCCACATAGCCGCTAAATTGTAAAGCCTAACGTTTGGAAGTTGGGCTCCTCCCTGCAGTTTACCCATCGTGAGTTTCTTGAAACTGATTCTAGACCGCTTCCCCTTCCAGACAAATCTAGAGAAGGCAGTCCGAAGTCGCTTCACATCGGAATGTCGCAATAGTAGTGGGATATTCTGTAGGGGGTATGATAGCCTAGCGAAGCTGACCATCTTGATTAATTGCACTCTCCCCATTATGGATAAGGGTAGATCTTGCCACCTCTCCAGCTCTGCCTCTATTTTATGTAGCAAGGGGGGGTAATTGAGTTGATATGTTAGTGACCCCTTAGATCCTATCTTGATACCAAGATACGTTAATGAGCTTACTACTTCCACCCCCTGTAGTCTCTTTGGCCACGTCCCCTGACCTCCCACAGGTAGAAGTTGACATTTAGATCTATTAATTCTAAAACTGAGAATTCTCCCCAAAGTATTGAGGATCTCCAGGACCCCTTCCAGGTGAAGAACAGGATCCTCTAAGAAAAGAAGCATGTCATCGGCGAAGCACGTGAGTCTTACCTCCCGCGATCCGACTCCTATGCCCTTGATACCAAGATACGTTAATGAGCTTACTACTTCCACCCCCTGTAGTCTCTTTGGCCACGTCCCCTGACCTCCCACAGGTAGAAGTTGACATTTAGATCTATGAATTCTAAATCCTGAGAATTCCCCAAAAGTATTGAGGATCTCTTCCAGGTGAAGAACAGGATCCTCTAAGAAAAGAAGCTTGTCATCGGCAAAGCACGTGAGTCTTACCTCCCGCGACCCGACTCCTATGCCCTTGAAAGCGTCTGATTTCAGCAAATGTACGGCTAGTGGTTCCAGAGCTATACTGAATAGCATAGGGGATAGTGGGCATCCTTGTCTAGTGCCCTTTTGAAGTCGTATTGGGGCCGATATGAATCCGGGGGTATGTACTCTCGCCTGCGGTGTTCTATACATGGCGGCCAAAAAATTCCTAAACTCCCCCATGATGCCCAACTTATCCAATACTGCGTTCAGCCAATGCCAGTTGACGTTGTCAAAGGCCTTTTCCGCATCTATTCCCAGTAGGGCCTGTGACCCCTTTCCCTGCGAGTTCCTTTCCACCGCATCTTGCACTGCGAAGACTGCCCGGATATTCTTGACTGAGGACCTCCCTTTTATAAACCCCAGCTGATGCATCCCAATTAAATTGGGCATCAGAACCGCGAGTCTATTGGCCATCACCTCCATATGATCTTCACGTCATGATTGATTAGTGATATGGGTCGATATGACTCTGGGTACAGAGGATCTTTCCCTTTCTTATGGAGGACCTTTATATAGGCCGTGTCTCCTGATGGTAACATGACCTGTTTTTGGAGAATTTCCTCTGATACCCTGAGAAGAGTGGGTGTAACCTCCTTTACTAGGATTTTGTAAAAATCTCCAGATAGACCATCCGGTCCCGGTGCCTTGGCCGGTGGGATACCTTTGATTACCTCCTCTATTTCCTCCACACTAATGTTGGCATTCAGCCTCCCTCTGTCCTCTGCAGATAAAGTGTTAAGTTGGATATTTTTGAGAAAATCTGTCCCTTTAGAGTTATCGCAAGGCTTCTGTGTGTAAAGGTTCTCATAATATTTGGCCAGTATGGTGTTAATCTGTCTGGGATCCTTCGCTAAGGTACCTGCTTCGTCTTTGAGACATAATATCCCTGACGACCCTCTCCTGTTCCTTACCAGGTTGGCCAAAAGTCGACCAGATTTGTTGCCGAATTTGAATAAAGATGCTCTCACCCTGTCTCCCAGTAGGTTCTCCAACCTTTTTTGTTGCATCTCAAACTGATCTTTGGCTGCTATCCATTTATCCTTGTTGTCCTTACTAGGATGTTCTAGAAAAGTAGTATATGCCCCCCTAAGCTGTGTCGTCGCTCTATCAAAATTCCCTCTCATTGCCTTCTTTTTGGCCGCCATGTATGACATTATTCTCCCCCTTAGCACCGCTTTTCCTGCATCCCAAAACAACCCTGGAGTCCCTGCATGGTTTAGATTGTCCCTAGAATACTCCTCCCACCACCTTTTCAGCAACTCTCTAAAGTGTTCATCTGCTCCAAGTGTCCCTGGAAACCGCCACAGAATGTCAGACCCCTTAGGATGTAGATCCTGTAGATTGAGTACCACCGGAGAGTGGTCAAAAATCACTAGGTCACCGATCTCAACAGACTCCACCCTTCCCAGCAAGACAAATGGGCATGCGAGAAGTGGGTAAATTGTCTCTCCTCAGGATTAAAGTGTCTCCAAACATCCGTTAGACCAGCGTTGTCGCAAAGTGCGCTGATCAGGCTTTGCCCTTGCCCCCCCTGGTTCTCTCGCTTGCTAGTGCGCTTCCTATCCTCCGACTCCTTCATGACACAATTAAAGTCCCCACCAACCAGTACGTTACTGTCACTCTCCTGTAGGATGGATGTCCCTAAGTGGTGGAAAAATTGCTTGTCAGGCGTGTTCGGGGCATACACATTCAATAGAACCAGCTTTCCCGCTGGCGTCTCCAAATGGACCTTATGCAAGCGCCCTTCTGTGTCTGCCTCTTGATTTGTAATTTTGCACGTAGTATTCCTGTTAAGGAGTAGCACCACCCCCGCCTTCCCCTGTACTGCCGCTGAACCATGCACCTCCCCCACCCAAGATTTTTTGAGACAAAAGAAGTCCCGCTCCATAAGATGGGATTCCTGGAGCAAGACCACGTCCGGCTTCATCTTTTTAAGATACCTTAGGACCATTGTTCGTTTGTGAGGAGAACGAAGCCCCTTGATGTTCCATGTGATTATTCTCATTCTACCCTCTAAACTGTTCTGTTCTATGCGGAACCTCAGACACTCGCTAAATGGTACAATACCCTCCCCGTCCCGACCCTATCCCCCCCCCGAAAGAAACAGTTAAACAGAAACCGCCAAAACCAACACCGTTTTGCGTTCTAGCTCGCACAGACTTCTCTTTTTTCGTGCATATTATTGGAGGCGAAAAAGTCTTCCTCCTAACCAGTTACTAAATTTCCACTCGCTGTCTCCTCCCCTCCCGCCTCTAAGTTCAAGCACTTGTCTGCCCTGCTCTACCTCTATATAATTTGCCTGGAACAGTTTAAGCATATTAACGCAACTTTACATTAACATTATTACTCCTCCCCTCCTTTCTCCTTCCTGCCCCTCATAAGGTTGATGGTGGAGCTAGGTACACAGAAGGGAACTTTCTCAAATAAAACAAATAAACCAGTCCTGGGACCGGGAACCTGAACACAGTCAGCGTTTTCTTGGTGTCCGGTATTGTCCACGATGCTGGCGAGATTCCTCCTGTTCCTGTGTAGCTTTGATTCTACTGACTTGGCGCTGACTCCTCCGTTCTCTCTTTCCAGCCTCTTTTCTTCCTCCTTCCCACTTGTGCCCCTCCCTTGGGACATAGATTCTAGGTAGTCCTCTGCCTCCTCCACGGACTGGCACAGTATAGGTGGCCCTGTCTCTGGAAAGATTTTGAGTGTTGCTGGGAACTGCAGAGAAAACCGGATTTGCTTCTTTACCAGTGATGTGCAGACAGTGGAAAATAGTTTTCTCTTCCTAGCTACTTCGATGGAATAGTCCGCAAACAATAGGAGTTTATCTCCTTTGAACATCAGGGGCATTTTGTGTGAACAATATGCCTGCAGAAGCTGGGTTTTTTCGGAGTAGTCCAGGTATTTTACAATGACTGGTCTAGGCCTTTGATCTTGGCCCCCATTGGATGCGGGTCTTGGTGGGCCTATTCTATGAGCACGTTCGACCTTCAGGGCCCCCTCCAAGCCCAAAGCATGTGGGATATGTTTTGCACAGATATCCTGGAGGTTTTTCGGTGGGATTGACTCGCTGAGACCAATGATCCTAGGATTGTTCCTCCTTGAACGGTTCTCTAGGTCCTCGACCTTCTCCTGTAGATACTCCGTTCTTTTAAGTAATCTCTCAATGTTATTTCTAGCTCCCATCATGTCTTCCTCCGCCACCTCCACTCGCTCCTCCAAATCTAGTAGCCGGCCGGAGTGAGTTTTCAGCTCCCCCTGCAAATCTGAGACTGCTGCTGTCACTGCTGCCTTCACTGATGCGGCTATAGTAGTTTCAAATGAGGCCAGTATATCTGGGGCAAGCAACTTAGCCACCGTGACAGCCATGGCCTTACAGGACACATTCAGGCCTGGGATGGTCTCTTCCAGCTCTCTGTCTGCAGGAGTTAACCCCTGTGATGCCAGGGCCTGGTCATATGCTGCTGATGGAGCTGGCTGCTTTTCTGGGTTTGTGGTTTGTGCTGGTGTGACCCCTGAGAGTACCTCCATGCTGCTGCTGTCGCTGTCATATGGTGCCTCTGTGTCTCCCATATCTGCCGTCGCTGCGTGTTGCTGCCCGCGCCTCGTGGAGCGCAGTGGATCCGGCGCCATCTTTTGAGGCAGAGCGGCGTCCCGGGTTTTCCGGGTATGTTTCACTGCCGGAGCTTCCCCCTGCGCTGAGAGAGGCGCGCCCGAGTGCCGGAGCGTGTCTAGTGTCCGTGGCACTAAAAAGTGCCGTTGCAGGTGCCGGTATTGAGCGGGGAAAGCCCGGTAAGAGGCGAGCGGGACCGGCGCTCCTACTCTCTGCTGCCGGCCATGCACGCGCCGGAACCGGAAGTCCCGCCTTTAATTCTGATTGGTCAATAGTTCTCCATAGGTTTTAATGGGTCTCTGTCGTTCCTATTCTGATTGGTCAATAGTTCTCCATAGGATATAATGGGTCTCTGTCGCTCCTATTCTGATTGGCTGGGATAGCCGAGCCCCCGCTAGCTTAACCAATCACCTCTTTTCTGCATTTTTACTGTATTTTGAACTATCCCACCTTTGATTTTCATTGGTTTAAACTTCTCCATAGGCTATAATGGGTCTTTGTCGCTCCTATTCTGATTGGCTGGGATAGCCAAGCCCCCGCTAGCTTAACCAATCAGCTCTTTTCTGCATATTTACTGTATTTTGATCTGTTCCGCCTTTGATTCTGATTGGTCAATAGTTCTCCATAGGTTTTAATGGTTCACTGTCGCTCCTATTCTGATTGGCCGGTTTGTGCCGACCAATGAGAATAGCTTTCAGAATTTGAATTACTGTATTTCCCGGCAATTTCCAATATCCTAATTCTTGAATTAGGATATTGGAAAGTGATTTTGTTTTATGTATTTTTTATTTTTGAGGTTTGAGCTCTTTTCTGAGAATGTTGAACGCCTTTATAAAGGCGATTTTTGATTCATACTCCGCACCGACATGTTGAATGATTTCTCGCTGTTTTCCAGCCTGTCTCGCATCGGAACAGATTTTCGGCGCAGTCCCGCACAGCGCCTAAGTCCCCGCACTGCACCCCACACACTGGCGAGGCGCGGCGGACTTTTCCCCGCATGTATGAGTGTGCTACCTCCGGTGGCGAATCTTTGGCGCAGCGCCGCACTGCGCCGAGGTCCCTGCACTGCGCCCCACACACTGGCGAGGCGCGGCGGACTTTTCCCCGGATGTATGAGTGCACTAGCTCGGGCGGCGAATCTCGGGCGCAGCGCCAAAGTCCCGCACTGCACCTAAAACACTGGCGAGGCGCGGCGGACTTTACATAGTATGTATTAGCGCGCCCCGCTCCCGACATAAATCAGGCGCAGATTTCACATTGAAATCGGGCGAACCGGCGCGCTGCGACCCGGTGAGATTCATACATGTCGCCCATTGTGTGGCTGCAGAAGCTGCACAATCAGGGCAGTTCCTAGGCTAAATTTCACTCAGGGCAAGGTGAAGAAATTTCGCCCCCCCCCCCCCCCCCCATGTAACATAATGTGCCATAATGAAACACAGTGCATCACCATCAACCAAATCTAAAATATACAGAAAGCTTTACCACAATCTGCTACATATAAAATTACTAGCTAATAGTCATACAGTTACCAAATAACACTGCTACACCAACCAGAATCCCAAGACCACTAAGACCACATATCACCAGCACACAGTGACCGACTAATACTGCCACACCATGACCACATATCACCACATAGTGACCAAATACAGCAAAACCGTGACCACATATCACCACCACATAGTGACTGAATAATACAAACTGACCATTACTGAATACAAACCATTATACTTCAACCAATATTACCAGCATACAGTGGTGGATACCCGCTTAACACAGGCTCTGCACACATAAAAATGATTACAGTAAAGTTATATCTAGTGACTCACAGGAGACGTCTCTGAAGAGTTGTTCTCTTTCTCTTCTTCTTCTTCTCCATCTGTCCCAGACGCCATGAATCCCAACTCTTCACTGTAAAATTTACAAAACAAATATCTTAAGACTCCTCCCTTTATCAGCATTTTCCAACCAATTCCTATCTCTATACAAACTCCCCATCTATAGCATCTCATATGGTAGCCATGTAATAGCCCCTGTAGCCACGTAGTAGCCCCCTGTAGCCAGGTAGTAGCCCCCTGTAGCCAGTAGATGCCCCCTGTAGCCAGTTTATGCCCCCCTGTAGCCAGTTGATGCCCCCTGTAGCCAGTTGATGCCCCCTGTTATCAGAAGATGCCCCCTGTAGCCAGTGATGCCCCCTGTAGCCAGTGATGCCCCCTGTAGCCAGTGATGCACCCCTGTAGCCAGAGATGCCCCCCTTGTAGCCAGGATGCCCCCCTTGTAGCTAGTGTGCCCCATTGTAGCCAGTGATGCCCCCATTGTAGCCAGTGATGCCCCCTGTTATCAGTAGATGTCTCTGTAGCCAGTGATGCCCCCTGTAGCCAGTAGATGCCCTCTGTAGCCAGTAGATGCCCCCGTAGCCAGTAGATGCCCCCTTGTAGCCAGAGATTCCCCCCTGTAGCCAGTGATGCCCCCTGTAGCAAGTAGATGCCCCCTGTTATCAGTAGATGCCCCTGTAGCCAGTAGATGCCCCCGTAGCCAGTGATGCCCCCCTTCTAGCCAGTGATGCACCCCTTCTAGCCAGTGATGCCCCCTTCTAGCCAGAGATGCCCCCTGTAGCCAGTGTGCCCCCATTGTAGCCAGTGATGCCCCCCTTGTAGCCAGTGAGCCCCCTTTTAGCCAGTGTGCCCCCCTTGCAGCCAGTGTTCCCCCCTTGTAGCCAGTGATGCCCCCCTTGTAGCCAGTGTGCCCCCCTTGTAGCCAGTGTGCCCCCCTTGTAGCCAGTGTGTCCCCATTGTAGCCAGTGTGTCCCCATGTAGCCAGTGTGCCCCCTTGTAGCCAGTGTGCCCCCCTTGTAGCCAGTGTGCCCCCCGTGTAGCCAGTGTGCCCCCTTGTAGCCAGTGTGCCCCCCTGTAGCCCGTGTGCCCCCATTGTAGCCAGTGATGCCCCCTGTTATCAGTATATGGCCCTGTAGCCAGTGATGCCCCCTACAGCCAGTAGATGCCCCCTGTAGCCAGTAGATGCCCCATAGCCAGTAGATGCCCCCCTTCTAGCCAGTGATGCCCCCCTGTAGCCAGTGATGCCCACCCCTGTAGCCAGTGTGCCCCCCTGTAGCCAGTGTGCCCCCATTGTAGCCAGTGATGACCCCCTGTAGCCAGTGATGCCCCCCTTGCAGCCAGTGTTCCCCCCTTGTAGCCAGTGATGCCCCCTTGTAGCCAGTGTGCTCCCCTTGTAGCCAGTGTGCCCGCCTTGAAGCCAGTGTGCCCCCATTGTAGCCAGTGTGCCCCTTTGTAGCCAGTGTGCCCTCATTGTAGCCAGTGTGCCCTCATTGTAGCCAGTGTGCCCCCTTGTAGCCAGTGTGCCCCCATTGTAGCCAGTGATGCCCCCTGTTATCAGTAGATGTCCCTGTAGCCAGTGATGCACCCTATAGCCAGTAGATGCCCCCTGTAGCCAGTAGATGCCCCGTAGCCAGTAGATGCCCCCTTGTTGCCAGAGATGCCCCCCTTGAAACCAGAGATGCCCCCCTTGTAGCCAGAGATGCCCCCCTGTAGCCAGTGATGCCCCCTGTAGCAAGTTGATGCCCCCTGTAGCCAGTGATGCCCCCTGTTATCAGTAGATGCCCCTGGTAGCCAGTAGATGCCCCTGTAGCCAGGTGATGCCCCCTTCTAGCCAGTGATGCCCCCCTGTAGCCAGTGATGCCCACCCCTGTAGCCAGTGTGCCCCCCTGTAGCCAGTGTGCCCCCATTGTAGCCAGTGATGACCCCCTGTAGCCAGTGATGCCCCCCTTGCAGACAGTGTTCCCCCTTGTAGCCCGTGATGCCCCCCTTGTAGCCAGTGTGCTCCCCTTGTAGCCAGTGTGCCCCCCTTGTAGCCAGTGTGCCCCCATTGTAGCCAGTGTGCCCCTTTGTAGCCAGTGTGCCCCCATTGTAGCCAGTGTGCCCTCATTGTAGCCAGTGTGCCCCCTTGTAGCCAGTGTGCCCCCATGGTAGCCAGTGATGCCCCCTGTTATCAGTAGATGTCCCTGTAGCCAGTGATGCCCCCTATAGCCAGTAGATGCCCCCTGTAGCCAGTAGATGCCCCGTAGCCAGTAGATGCCCCCCTTGTAGCCAGAGATGCCCCCTTGAAACCAGAGAGGCCCCCCTTGTAGCCAGAGATGCCCCCCTGTAGCCAGTGATGCCCCCTGTAGCAAGTTGATGCCCCCTGTAGCCAGATGAGGCCCCCTGTTGTCAGTAGATGCCCCGTGTAGCCAGTAGATGCCCCCCTATAGCCAGTAGATGCCCCCCTTCTAGCCAGTGATGCCCCCTGTAGCCAGTGATGCCCACCCCTGTAGCCAGTGTGCTCCCCTGTAGCCAGTGTGCCCCCATTGTAGCCAGTGATGACCCCCTGTAGCCAGTGATGCCCCCCTTGCAGCCAGTGTTCCCCCCTTGTAGCCAGTGATGCCCCCCTTGTAGCCAGTGATGCCCCCCTTGTAGCCAGTGTGCCCCCATTGTAGCCAGTGTGCCATCATTGTAGCCAGTGTGCCCCCTTGTAGCCAGTGTGCCCCCTTGTAGCCAGTGTTCCCCCCTTGTAGCCAGTGTGCCCCCTTGTAGCCAGTGTGCCCCATTGTAGCCAGTGATGCCCCCCTGTAGCCAGAGATGCCCCCATTGTAGCCAGTGATGCCCCCCATTGTAGCCAGTGTGCCCCCCATTGTAGCCAGGATGCCCCCATTGTAGCCAGTGTGCCCCCATTGTAGCCAGTGATGCACCCCTTGTAGCCATGATGCCCCCTGTAAGTAATTCTAAAAAAACAAAAGAGTACTCACCTGGGTCCGCGCGTCCCAGTCCGGAGATGCTCAGCAGTAGGAGCTGCAGAGCCGTGTAAGCAGCGTGACGTCATCACGCTGCTTACGCTGCACGCAGCTCCCAGGGATCTCCTCGGCGGCAGAGCTGCCGGCCGAGGAGATTGAGCGTCACAGGGGGCGTAGTGAAAGCCGTGCGCCCCCTGTGACACTGATACAGGGGAGGATTCAGGACGGGAACGATCCGTCCCGCCTCCTCCCCCGTACTGGCAGCTGCTGGCTCTGCGCGACTGTTATAACACAGTCGCGCAGAGTCAGGGGCGCTCCTCCGGGCGGGCAGGGCGGCCGCGGCGCCCCCCTCGGGTGAGCTGAGACTCGGCGCCCCGGGCGACCTGCCCGCCCCTAGGAACGGCCCTGTGCACAATCTCTAATTCCTGCTGTTTAACCCCCAGATGCCTCAGCTGCTAATGACCATGGCATTTAGGGGGTTAAGCAGCAGGGATCCCATGGTTTCAGAAGCTGTGCAACCTCTGATATCTTCAGTCAGGATGCACTAGCTGTAGGACGTATTTTGGGGTGAATTACAGCGTAATGACACCCTGGAGTACAGCCTGCAAGACACCAGCTGCACATACCCTTAGGGCATGGCCCCACGGCACGGTTTTTCGCAGGTTTTTCAGCCGGTTTGAGGTTTTTCAGACCGCCTGAAAAACCGGCCGAAAATGAGCACAATTGTGCTCTATGCAAAACCTGTGCAGCAGTCCCCCCAGCAGTCCCCACTGTCCCCACTGCACGGGTTTTCCGCCCGGCGGCAAAACATTGAACATGCACAATCTTCCGTCCGGTTTCCGGATGATAGATGTGCTTCTCAATGGGAGGGGGGAGGGCTGTTCTCCACTCATCGCGGAGAAAAGCCGTCCCCCCCGCGGCCGTGGGGACGGGCGCAAAACAGGACAAATACCGGCCGGCAAACCGGTATTTGTCCTGTGCCGTGTGAACGCGCCCTTAGGATCTGTCCACACGAGGAGTATTTTAAGTCAGAATCTGCATGGGTTTAAAACCAAAAGTAAAACCCATTCCCACTGACCTGAATAGAAACTGAGGATTCCTAAACTGCCATCCATACGGCGGAAGAGAGAACATGTCCTCTCTTACGCCAAGTTGCTGCCAAGATTGCGACCACTGTTTTTAGCTCAAACCTGTCCCAATATCCGCGGTACAGTAATGTTAAGATGCTGTCGGGTTTTGGACTACATTTTAACATCTCTGTGTAGACCCGGCCTTAAACACCACCAGCGCTAAAAAAGTAATAATATGATAGATCTTACAACAATGCATCATAAAAATAATTTTCAAGTGACAAATGTGATTATATATATATATATATATATATATATATATATATATATATATATATATATTGTGTGTGTATAAGGGCTTATGTGTAGTTTGTAAAACTAAAAGTTTTGTGGCACAGAAATCTCCCTGAAAACAGTTTTAAAACGTGTGTGAGTAGTCCATTCTCTTTCTGCCCTCCATGTATTGCCCTGAATCTGCGGTGTCTGTGAAGTTTTTGCATCCAACCCTGATAGCTACTTAGTTCTACCTTACTGTGTCTATGAGATTTGTGAGATACAGGAGAGAAAAGGCGTCAGGCAGGGAGGAGGTTACTTTAGGGTTGGCAGGTTGAGTGTAGGTTTGGTGCGCACCACATTTATGATGATGACTGTTTAGCTCTTAGGCTATGTATTTGCGCTTTAATATGGCCAAAATGCCGGCCACAATTGCGCTAATTCATAGCTCTCATAGAGAACTATGAATTATGTCTTGTCTCCCCCGGCGATCATATTGTGCGCTGGGGCAGAGAAGGGACATAGCACTTCTTCACGGTGCTTACGCACCGCTGCTAATGGGACTGGATGGTGCCGTCCGGGGAGCTGCCCTCCTATGCTTTAGAAGTACAGCACCTACTTCTAATACACGCAGCATATTGCAACCCAATATGACATGTGAACATACCCTTAGTCCATGTTCACGCGGCTTAGTTTGGGACGTATGTCAGCCTGTAATTCGCACCTAACTGCGAGACTTACGGGCTGAAATACGTCCTGGTCATTACGGTAATCCACAGTTCTCATAGAGAGCTATGGATTACGTCTCCTCTCTCTGCTCGCACAATATGCCGAGCGGGGAGAAAGTGGCATGCTACTTATTCACGGCGTAAACGCGCCGTGGATAATGCATGTCTATGGGGTCAGCGGGCTGCCGGCCCTCCCCCCCCTGCCCCGCTCCCGTTCACACTGTGTAATTGCGAGCGAAATACGTCCCACAATTAAGACGTGTGAACATGGCCTTAATGTTACACTGAAATATATCCATAAGATGACATGGCAACTCAGAAGCCAAAAGTGCGTACCACAAAAAAGAAAGAATAGCATAGGTAGATACTCTGTTCTATTCAACCGCATTCAGAAAAAAAAAAGTATGTGTTAAACAGTTATAACAGTTGTTATGCATGCGATGATACCAAATACGTGTACTTTTTTATTTTTCATCTTTTTGGGGCAATTGCCATATGTACTGGGGACAATGCGGTGTTCGTGTTTTATTTATATGTGTGTGTGTTTTACTTCTCACTATAAAGAATTTTACTCTGCGATCTGTTAGATCGCTGCTACAATACATAGCAATACAGTATTTTACTAGATATCATAGCTGTCAATTACCAATGCCCGACTCTGCCTTTCAGCCGCAGCTGGGCTCGGTGACGTCACAGACAGCCCGAAAGTCATTGTTAGACTTCCGGTTGCCATAGAATCCACCAGCACCCTACAATTGCATCACGGGTGTTGATGGAGACAGGTAGCTCCCTCCCTCTGTCTTTCCCTTAGCTGCCGCAGTCGCATTTGACCATGGCATCTGAAGGGTTAATTGGTCGATGCCTCAGGATCCCAGTTGTACTATACAGCTCGTTTACTGCAGTGATTGGGCGGGCTCTATTTTTGAGACCGCACAATCACCTTGACATAAATTTACGCCAAGTTGCATGACCTTCTTCCAGATCATTATGTTAACTTATGTCAAATGTCGGCAAGTGGTTAAATTTGGGCTGGTGAGGATTATTTGCCAGGGCTGCTTTTTACTCCCAGTCCGGCCCTGGGGACTGGGGACAGTACAGTGACAGGAGGAGCAGTACAGGGACTGGGGGGCAGTACAGGGACAGGCGGAGCAGTAAACGGGAGCAGTACAGGGACAGGAGGAGAAGTACAGGGACTGGGGGCAGTACAGTGACAGGAGGAGAAGTACAGGGTGGACAGTACAGTGACAGGAGGAGCAGTACAGGGACTGGGGACAGTACAGTGACAGGAGGAGCAGTACAGGGACTGGGGACAGTACAGTGACAGGAGGAGCAGTACAGGGACTGGGGACAGTACAGTGACAGGAGGAGCAGTACAGGGACTGGGGACAGTACAGTGACAGGAGGAGCAGTACAGGGACTGGGGACAGTACAGTGACAGGAGGAGCAGTACAGGGACTGGGGACAGTACAGTGACAGGAGGAGCAGTACAGGGACTGGGACAGTATACTGTCAGGAGGAGCAGTACAGGGACTGGGGGGACAGTACAGTGACAGGAGGAGCAGTACAGGGACTGGGGGCAGTACAGTGACAGGAGGAGCAGTACAGGGACTGGGGGGACAGAACAGTGACAGGAGGAGCAGTACAGGGACTGGGAGACAGTACAGTGACAGGAGCAGTACAGGGACTGGGGGGACAGTACTGGGACAGGAGGGCAGTACAGGGACTGGGGGGGCATTTACATGACAGGAGGAGATGTACAGGGAATGAGGTCAGTACAGTGACAGGAGGAGCAGTACAGGGACTGGGAGACAGTACAGTGACAGGAGGAGCAGTACAGGGGGACAGTACAGTGATGGGGGTTGAAGTAGCGTGGAGAGGGGGGTATTAATAGAGTAAAACAAGGGGGGTTGTGGTGCAGTCCCAGCCTCCTGTATCTCAGCAGCACTGGGCAGAAGCTTTGGGCAATTACTTTGAGCAGAACATGAGGTGATTCACTACAAAGCGACCACAGCGACTCTCTCCACACACTGACTGGAGGGGGTGGAGCCAGCAGCACACTGGGAGCTGTGCACCAATAAGAACCTCTTCTGCTCAACCCAACTATGCTGTGAGCAGGAGGAGGTCATGTGTGGTTGTGGCGGAGGGGAGGGGGCGTGGCCAAACGGCCCTGCAGTCTCTGAGCTTAGAATCGGGACATTAAGCCCTTGTCCCGGGACGGCGGGTCACACCCTCTGATTCGGGAAAGTCCCGTCCAAATCGGGACAGTGTGCAGGTATGATTAGTGCGCTCACTCCCATCACCTCCATTAGTCACCGGCTACTCTACAGACACAACCTGGGGAGACGCAGAGGGGAGGCCCAAGACTGAATATCTTCAGATGAGCCGGAGCCAAGAGCAATCGCTGGACAGGCAATTCCCTGAACACTTCTATAGGTGATAACAGAGAGAGACGCCAGAAACCCCCCTGGTCACTGATACAGAAGCTTCATGGCCTCATTTATCACAACTGCCAAACAGTAGGACTGACATTACTGTCCATAGCAACCAATCAGCACCCATAGCAACCAATCAGCCCATAGCAACCAATCACAGCTCAGCTTTCATTTCTACAAATCAGTATAAGAAATGAAAGTTGAGCTGTGATTGGTTGCTATGGGCTGTGATTGGTTGCTATGAGCTGTGATTGGTTGCTATGGACTCTGATTGGTTACTATGAGCTGCAATTGGTCATAGTGTGTCATTGAGGTGGTGAGGACATTGCTATTGGAATAGATACTATAGACACAGAATAAACCCTCCATGTGGGACTTCATGGAGAACAGTGATGAGGATTATTAGAGCAGAAAGGTTCAGCAGAATAACAGGCGGCAGCTCCAGTTCCTGTAGAGACACTATGGTCATCAGACGCCACAAATCCCCCGGACACCATCACCTCGGAGAAACCTCCAGCAATAGTGGGGACAGGGGTGAACCAGAAGAGCCTGGGCCACAAAGCCCCCCCCCCCCCGTAATGCTAGTGAAATATGTGACTATTTGATGTCATAATTTCCATTTCTTGTATATTAAACTATTTATGATTCCAGTGTTGTATTGTCGTGGCCGTGAAGCGACAATACCCGGGTCAGTCAGTTACTCCCAATCTGGTAGCATGTGTGCACTGTGCTAAGAATGACACAGACACAAAGTTCCGTTTCAAACCCAGCTCATGCTCTCACCCTGGTCCAGTCAGCACTTCCTGGGGTTTATTTAGTGCACAAGTATATATACACAGGAAAGGAAGGGGAATGGTTAAGGCGTGGTTATTATTGCAACACATCAGACATCTTCTGCTGTCCACTTCTGATTGGTTTAGGTTTGCCACTGTACAGATGTCATCTCGGGTAGTTTCCTGTAAGACCTCTTATTTCTGGTAAAACATCTGATTTCCAGTAAATATTTGATGTCATCTAGGTGCGGTACACAGGATGTCGGCGCCATCTTATATTGCATAGTTTCTTATAGCTGAGCAGTTTAGTAGCAGGGAAAAATTAGGATTTGAAGCATATAAAAGTACAAAAGTATAAAAGTATACGACACTCATATATATGTATATCAGACTTGACAATCCCCCCTAAATACTAATTTTTCCCTAATTTTGTGTGAACCCCATGATCTGTTCCAATGCGCTTCGTTCCTCTTCACCTGTTAAACTTAAGCTAGAATGAATATGTCTCACCGTGTTTAGATGGCTACCTGGACAGGTGGAGCGGGTAATAAACCCACTGCATCACTGCCAGGCTTGCTCCAAGGGGGCGTAACTAAGCGATCGCCGGTCTCTTCTACATTGCCTCTGATGGTGAGGATGACGGGGGTTGACCACATGACCGCCAGGTGCTACCTTAGAGCAGTCCCTAGCAGTGACAGTTTTGTGGATTGCTGGCAATCCATATTAGGGAAACCTGGAAAATTTGGTGAACATGTTGTTTTTTACTGGAAAAATAAGGGATAAAGACTGATAGAAATTCTAGGGTCTGGAAGCCAAGAACGGTCACTCCTAAAGGAACCTTCACACTTTATTTTCTCACACTCCCCCCTTGTGAGTGTCTTTTAAGATATTTTCCAATGCTAGGCTATTTTGGTAGGCTATGATTGATATAGCTTCTAATTGCTCAATTATATTTCGCAGGATATCTCGGGTGTAGTTTACAAATCTCTGTTGGTTATAATGGATACTATTTATCCAATCTACACCTTTGTTTATCTTTTTTTTGGGATTATTTGGGTTCGGTCGTTTTG
>JAODAL010059239.1:0-21611 GCA_025379985.1 Phyllomedusa bahiana
CTTTGTTTTAAAATGGGGTCACCCGTGTGAATTTAAGCGGTGGTGATATAATTAGATTTTGGGGCCCTTTGGGAGATAGTTGGCAGGTGTTATATAAATTGTATGGGGTCACCCCGTTAGAATAGTAGAGCAGGGGGTGTTTAATTTGAATGGGGTCCCCGTGTGAATAGTAAACGGTGTGTGATATAAAATAGTTGGGGGTCACCCGGTTTAAAATGGGGTGGGGTTTTAGTAGTTTTGGGGTCCCTTTTGGGAAAAGAGGCAGGGGTGATACAAAAGGGGAATGGGGGCACCTGTTAAAAATAGGAGCGTTGGTGAATAAATTAAAAGGGGTCTCTTTTGTAGAATTTTTGAGCAGGGGTTGAATAAGTGATATGGGTCCCCTGTGAAAAAAGAGCAGGTGTGTATATAATGTAGATTGGGTCAATGGTTGAAAGTAGAGCGGGTGTGGATATAAAGTAATATGGGGTCACCCTGTAATAGTAAACAGGTGTGTGATTAATTTAGATATAGGGTCACCTGGTAGAAAGTTTTGAGCAGGGGGGTGAAAAAGTGATATGGGGTCACCTGTGGGGTTTTTGAGAACGGTGTGTGATATAATGTAGATTGGTCACCTGTGTAGAAGTTGAGAGGGTTGGGGAATAAATAAATGGGTCCCTGGGGTTTAAAAAGTAGAGGGGTGTGTGATTAATGGTAGGGGGCTTGAGAAATAGGAGGTGTGGATAAAAGAAATGGGGTCCCTGTATAATAGTGAGCGGTGTGTGTTTTAAATTTTTTTTGGGGGCCCTGTGAGAATTGTAGAGGGGGTGTGGGTTTTAAAATTTGATATTGGGGGCAAATTTTTAATATAGAAGGTGTGTGATATAAAGTAGATTGGGGGCAAACTGTGTAGAAAAGAAGCAGGTGTGGATATAATGGAGATTTTGGTTACCCGGGATAGAAAAGAGGCAGGTGTGGGGATATAAAGTTTGTTTTGGGGTTCCCTGTGTTGAAAAGTAGAGAAAGGGTGTTGTAAAATTTTTGAAAATTTTTGGGGACCTTTTAGAAACAGTAGAGCGGTGTGTGACATTAACCCTAGGGTTTGGGGTCACCTGTGTAGAAAAATTAGACAGGTGTGTTTATATAATGTAGTTAAAAAGGGGAACCCGTTTTAAACAGTTAGCAGGGGTGTGATTAAAATAAAATATGGAGGGAACCCGTTTTAATAGTTTGGCAGGTGTGTGATATAATGTGGAAAATGGGGTCAACCCGTGTATAATAGTTAAGCAGGTGTGTGGTAACTAAAATATGGGGCACCCGTTTTGAATAGATTTAGGAGGGTGTGATATAAAAATTGAAATGGGGGGTCACCCGTGTAGAAAAAAATAGAAGGTGTGTGATTAATGTTGATTTGGGGTCAATGTGTTAAAAAAAAAAAAATTGGGAGGCAGGGGGGTGATATAATGTTTGATATGGGGTTTACCTGTGTAAAAAAGTATTTAAAAGATTTTGTGATATAAAGTAGATATGGGGTCACCTGTGTAGAATAGTAGAGCAGGTGTGTGATATAACGTAGATATGGGATCACCTGTGTAGAATAGTAGAGCAGGTGTGTGATATAATGTAAGATATGGGGTCACCTATGTAAAATAGTAGAACAGGTGTGTGATATAATGTAGATATAGCGTCACCTGTGTAGAATAGTAGAGCAGTTGTGTGATATAATGTAGATATGAGGTCACCTGTGTAGAGAGGTAGAGCAGGTGTGTGATTAAAGTAGATATGGGGGGCCCCCTTGTTGAATAGTAGAGCAGGGTGTGTGTTTTAAAGTTGGGTATGGGGTCTCCTGTGTTGAAAAATTTTGAGCAGATGTGTGATATTAAGGGAGTTTTGGGGCAACTGGGTAGTATATAAACAGGGTGTGTGATATAAAAAAAGATAGGGGTCACCTGTGTAGAATTGTAAGCCGGTGTGGGGTTTAATGTTTGATGTTTGGGTCACCCGGTGCTTTGTTTGAGAGGTGTATGATATAAAGTTGATATGGGGTCACCTGTCTAGAATAGTAGAGCAGGTGTGTGAAATAAGGGAAGGGAAAAGGGGTTACCCCTGTAGAATATTGGCCCGGGGTGTGATATAATTGGAAAATATGGGGTTTTCCCCGTGTAGATAGTAGGCCCGGGTTTTGATATAATGTAGTTTTGGGCCTCCTGTTGGGAAAAGTAGAGGGAGGTGCGTGATATAAAGTAAATTTTTTGGGGGAACCCGTGTAGAGTAGTAGAGCAATTTTTTGGATATAATTTTAGATTGAGGTCACCTGTTTAGAATGGTTGGCAGGTGTGGATATAAAATTTTAAAAGGGGTTTACCCGTGTAGAATAATTAAACAGGTTTTTTGTTTTAATGTAAAATTTTGGGGGGCTCCGGGGTAGAACCGTAGAGGGATGTTTGATAAAAAAAAGGGTATGGGGTCACCCGTGTTTAAAAAAATTTTAAAACGGTGTGGGAAAAATAAAAAGTAAAATAGGGTCACCTGTTTTGAATATTGAGCAAAGGGGTGTGATTTAATGTAGGGTTTTGGGGTCCCCCCTGTGTAGAATAAATAGAGAGGTGTTGATTTAAAGTAGATGTAGGTTTAACCCGTGTAAAAATAGTTGAGCGGTGGGGATTTTTAAAATTGAATGGGGTTCCCCGTGTATTAATAGAAAAAGGTCAGTGTTTGTTTAATTTTAAATTGGGGGCCCTCTGTGTAGGAAAAAATGCAGGGTGTGTGATATAATGCCGACATTGGGGGCAAATGTGGGAGAATTTGTAAAAGCCGGTGTTTGATAATTTAAAATAGATTATGGGGTCCAACCCGTTTTATAAAAGTTGGCCGGGGGTGTTATAAAATCGTATGGGGCTTTTGGGTAAAAATTGTAGACCAGGTGTGTGATTTTAAAGTATTTATGGGGGCCCCCAAGTATTAAAAAGGGAGAGAGGTGTTTTGATATTAAAAGTAAATTTTTGGGGTAAAAAGTGTAAATAGTGACAGGTGTGTGATAAAATTTTGATTTGGGTAAACCCGTGTTTTAACAGTAGAGCAGGTGTGTGATATAACGTAGATATGGGGTCACCTGTGTAGAAAAACGTAGTGCAGGGGGGCTTTAAATTAATATGGGGTTCCCCTGTGTTAATAAAGTAGAGAGGTTTTGTGATATAATGTAGATATTTGGGGTCATCTGTGTAGTTTTTGGGGGAGGGGTGTGATATTTAAAGTAGAAAATGGGGGTCACCGTGTAAAAAGTAGAGCAGGGGTGTGATTATAATGTAATAGGGGTTTTATGTGTGAATGTTTGAGCAGGTTTTGTGTTATATTTTGATAAGGGGTTTACCGGGGGTAGAATTTTTTGAGCAGGGGTTGTGATATAATAAAAAATATGGGTCCCCCTGTGGGAGAAAAGTAAAAAGCAGGTGGGGATATAAATAATTTGGGGTCACTGTTTTTGGAAAAAGTAAAAGGGAGGGGGTTTTGTAAATGGGAGATATGGGGTCAACCTTGTTTTGGAAAAAGTAGAAAAAGGGGGTTTAAAATAATGTAGATTTGGGGGACGTGTAATTAGTTGGGGCAGGGGGTGATATAAAGTAGATATGGGGGCACTGTGTGAATTTATGGGGAGGTGGTTTTTAAAATAATATGGGGTCAAACCCGTGTGAATAGTAGAGGGAGGTGTTGACGGGGCCTTTAAAACCCCTCCTTAGGGGGCAGTGGAAAACAGGTTTTGGGTTTCCCCGGAAATCCCCCCATACAAGTTCACATTGCTGTAAGGGCTTTTCCCCGACGCTTCCCTGCAGTCGGAGTAATTGGTTGTAGCTGACGGGTGTGATTTTTTAAAGGGGTTTTTGGGGGACCGACCAGAACCGGAAATGGGGGAATTAGGGAGTGATTTTATGGACGGGGATTGGTGGCAGGAACAGACTGAGAAACAAGGGGGGAAACTGGAAACAGGTCCAGCAAGACTATTTCAATTTTTTTTCTAAAGCTTTGCTAATTTAACCCCTTTTCATAGTTGACCCAATTACCGGGATACTATGAAATTTTTCGAAAAAACTGTGAGAAAAATTTTTCGGGGTATTGCCCACTTGTTACCATTGTTTTTGAGTTTGCTCCCCTTTTGTTACTGCCCTGGGAAAAGTGAGAAAAAGTTGTTTTTTTTTTGTTCAATGAACAATTCATAAATAAAAAACCCTTTTTTTTAAAAAAAAAATATGGGTTTTTTTAGCTGTGTGGGAAAAATAGAGCAGGTGGGGATTAAAGTGATATGGGGCACCCCGGGAGAAAAGTAGAGCGGGGTGTGAAAAAAAAGTAATATTTTGGGGTTTAGCTTGTAGAAAAGAGAGATTTTTGTGATATAATGCGAAAATTTGGGCACTTGTTATGAACCTAAGCAGGTTTTGTGATATAAAATTGATAAGGGGTCACCTGTGTAGAAAAGTGGGGCAGGTTTTGTGGGTATAAGTGATATGGGGTCACCTGTGTAGAATAGTAGAGCAGGTGTGTGATATAATGTAGATATGGGGTCACCTGTGTAGAATAGTAGAGCAGGTGTGATATAATGTAGATATGGGGTCACCTGTGTAGAATAGTAGAGCAGGTGTGTGATATAATGTAGATATGGGGTCACCTGTGTAGAATAGTAGAGCAGGTGTGTGATATAATGTAGATATGGGGTCACCTGTGTAGAATAGTAGAGCAGGTGTGTGATATAATGCATATAGGGGTCATCTGTGTAGAATAGTAGAGCAGGTGTGTGATATAATGTAGATATGGGGTCACCTGTGTAGAATAGTAGAGCAGGTGTGTGATATAATGTAGATATGGGGTCACCTGTGTAGAATAGTAGAGCAGGTGTGTAATATAATGTGGATTTGGACTCACCTGTGTAGAATAGCAGAACAGCTGTGAGGAGACACTGCTTTGTGATGGTACGAGGTGTGAGGTCCATGGTGCCGCCTTGGTTTTCATGTGTGTCCAATATTGGAGGCTTTTTATAATATGGGTCTATGTCTGTGATGGGATTAGGGAGGGCACACACTGCACTTGGGGGGCTGCTCTGGACAGGTATCTGCCACAGGTGTAGAGGATTGTGTGGTAAAATCAATCCAGGCTCTGATAGAGAATCATTCAATGCAATGTCAATTCACTCAGTGATTGTCAGTAGTGGAGTTACCTCCTGGAGGGTGTAGGACCCTGATATCACTGTATAGGGTACCATACCATAATCAGGTGTATCTAAGCCTATCATGTGTGATACACAGTATCACTTATCATCTCGGACTCCATTCTATTCTGTTATGGTCCTTGGGTCAGCTGTGCTGGTGTTAATTGATGAAATCATAGATATGATGTGACCTCATGATTGGGTCATGTGACCACTGATAGCAGACAATAGCTTCTTTGAATGGAAAATGTAGGTGATTATTCGGAAATCATGGCTGAACAATGAGGAGGATGGGAGTCATTACAATCCCATCATGTCCTGGTGATTCCTGACTTCCTTAGTGTTGGGGGTGTAATGTTGGAGTGGGCAGTGGTATCTGAGGCCATTCTTGGCTTTAGGTCATTGCTTTGGATAATATATTGTTGATTATGATGTTGTGGTCAGTGCCAAAGTCTGTAAAGTTTTTTTGTAGGTTTGAATGATCCAAAGCCACCCCTTACCCAACAGCCAAAAATGATAATGGGGGCACTGTACTAGGCATCAGACGTGTTATGTAGTACGCAAGTGTAGTAGGCTGTCGAAGATCTACACCTTCTTGAGGTCTTACATTCAGGAGTAGTTGCCAAGAAGGAACTCAACAAATTCCAATTCATCTATCAGTTATTGTTTCCTAAGGGATGGTCGGTCAGTGATGGTATTGGCTCAGAGTCATGTTTGGTGGCTTGAACGTTCAATGTGGTGGTTCGTTGGGTTCATGTATTGGGGCATTGTTGGTGAAGGTTTACATTGTGTTGACTTTTAGCTTTTACCAGAACACCTAGCCTGCTCACATCTCCTAGTTTGTTTTTGGGTCAGGAGTCAATGTTACCTATGGAGTGTATTGTTAGATTAGTGCATGGTTGATCTGGCTGGCTCTAAGTCATTCGGTATTTAAATTACCTTCAATGTGTTGGTTTTCTGGATATTATTTGGCCTAAAATTGCAGGGGTCGAGAGACATTTTTGAGGCATTTTTTTGGTGACAGACGCTCTGAAGCATGGAGAAGGAGTTGGGAGGTTAAGGATCAGAGGCTCTGATGGGTTGAAGAAGGGATTGAGAGGTTGAGCATCAGAGGCTCTGAAGGGTTAGAGGAGAGATTGGGAGGGTGATGAGCAGAGGCTCTGAAGGGTTGGAAACAAGGTTGGGAGGTTGATGAGCAGAGGCTCCTAAGGGTTGTAGAGGGGGTTGGGAGGTAGAGGATCAGAGGCTCTGAAGGGTTAGAGGAGAGATTGGGAGGGTGATGAGCAGAGGCTCTGAAGGGTTGGAAACAAGGTTGGGAGGTTGATGAGCAGAGGCTCCTAAGGGTTGTAGATGGGGTTGGGAGGTAGAGGATCAGAGGCTCTGAAGGGTTGGGGAAGGGTTTGGGGTGTTGAGGATCAGAGGCTCTGAAGGGTTGGAAAAGAGGTTGGGATGTTGAGCATTACAGACTCTGAAGGGTTGGAGAAGAGGTTGGGAGGTTGAGGATCAGAGGCGCTGATGGGTTGGAGAAAAGGTTGGGAAGTTGATAATCAGAGGCTCTGATAGATTGGAGAAGTATTTGTGAGGTTGAGGATCAGAGGCTCTGAAGGGTTGGAGAGTGGTCGGGAGGTTGAGCATCAGGCTCTGAACAGTTGGAGAAGGGGTTGAAAAAATGAGCATCAGAGGCTCTGAAGGGTTGTAGATGGGGTTGGGAGGTTGAGTATCAGAGGCTCTGATGGGTTAGGGTCAGAGTTGGGAGGTTGAGGATCAGAGGGTCTGAAGGGTTGGAAAAGAGGTTGGGAGGTTGAGGGTCAGAGGCTCTGAAGGGTTTGATAAGAGGTTGGGAGGTTGAGGATCAGAGTCTCTGAAGGGTTTGATAAGAGGTTGGGAGGTTGAGGGCAAGGCTCGATAGGGTTGAAAAGGTTTGTGAGGTTTGAGCTCATAGGCCCTAATTTTTTTTGGGGAAATAGAAGGTTTTAATTTAAAAGGGGGCTCAGAAGGGATGGAGAAGAAGTTGGGAGTTTAAGAATAAGAGGCTCTGAAGGGTTAGAAAAGGGGTTAGGAGGTTGAGGGTTAGAGGCTCTGAAGGGTTGGAGAAGAGGTTGGGATGTTGAGGATCAGAGGCTCAGAAGGTTTGGAGAAGGGGTTGGGAGGTTGAGGATGATATGATCTGAAGGTTTGGAGAAGGGGTTTGGGGGGGTTAGGATGATTTTTTTTTTTTTTTTTTTTTTTTTTTTTTTTTTTTTTTTTTTTTTTTTTTTTTTTTTTTTTTTTTTTTTTCATCTGAAGTTTGGGAAAGGGAGTTGGAGTTGAGTATACAAGGCCTCTGAAAGATTGGGAAATTTGGCTGGAAGGTTAAGAATTAGGAGCACAGAAGGGTAGGAGAAAGGATTGAGAGGTTGAGGATCAGAGGGTTGGAAGGGTTTGAGAAGGGGTCGGGAGGTGGAGGATCAGAGGCTCCTGGTATGCCTTGTGAAGCTAAGCGCGACTTGAGTGAGGTGTCACACTTGTCTCTGGTGGTGTTTGGTCTAGAAGTGGTGATCTAATGCTCCTTCTGTCAGCATTTGCCAGCATTGCTTCTTTGTTGATTTGTGGCTAATGGAGTTAGTTAGTAGTAGCAAGAAGAAGGCAGTTCCAGTGAAGGACCTATGTCAGATCTTCAAACATAAGGCAGGAGCTGGAGATGATAAGTTTCTGAAGATCCAAAAGCTAAACATCAGAGGCACAAACATGGGAGCTTAGTATCAACTGATAGCAAAATGTTAGTATACCTAAACCACAATCTCACGACATCATAAGATGTTAAGTAGCGATAAAATAGTTTAACATCAGATTGGTCGTGTACCACTAGATAGTTAGACAATGACTCCTTATCTAGGGATGTACAATGTAGCAGTAATTAAATTCTGTAATAAATCACACGAGATCGACAATGATGAGGAGGTAGTGTGTTAACAATCATTTCATGTCCTGGTGACTGACCCTGTGATATCTGACTTCCTTGGTGAGGTTGGGATCGTAATATCTCAGTGTGGCGGCAAGTGGTATTGGGGCACACTTTTGGCTTTGGGTCATTCCTGCGGAGAAACACTCTACATTGCTAATGTGATTTCTCTGGGTCAGTGCCAAAATCTGTCTAACACTTTCTGTTTTTTTTACAATTTCTTTTTTCAGTCTAGTATATGAATGAAGCAAAGGCCACCCCTTAACAACCAGCAAGCAGAAGATTGTATGAGGGTACTTTGTACTCTGTGTACCAGGCGCAATTTATACGGTAAACAAGCATAACAGTGTATAGAAGACATACACACCTTCTTGAGGTCTCACCTTCATGAGTATTAGGCCCAAGCAGCGAAACTCAACAGCATCCGAATTTCTATCTATCATTTATTGTTTCCTAAGGAGTCGTCGGTCAATTATGGTATTAGCTTGGAGTTATGTTTGATGGTTTGCACATTCAATGTGATAATTTGATGGATTATTTTATAGGGCCATTGGTCTGAGGTGAATGTATCGAGACACATTGAGTTGGCTTTTACCAGAACACCTAGCCTACTCACCTCTCCTATTTTGTTGTTGGGTCGTGAGTCAATGTTTGCCGAATATGAGTCTGCGTTTGAAGTATATTTTGGGTCACAGGTGATCTCAACGCTTGGAGAGAATAGGCTGTGGGGTTGATAATCAGAGGCTGTGAAGTCGGGCCTGGGAAGCGAGGTTTGAATTCAGGTGGATCCAGAGGCCTGACAGTTGATAAAGTGGGTCGGAGGTTGAGCATCAGAGGGTCTGAAGAGTTGGATAAGGGGTTCGATGGTGGAGGTATTGCAGAGGGCTCTAAAGGCTTTCTAGGACGAATAGGGTGGGCAGTTATGAGGCGCTCTGAGGAGTATGGTGAGAAAGAGTTGAAGGACAAAGGCTTTGAAGGGTTGGAGAAAAGGCTCTGAGAAGAAAAGTTCTGAGACGTTCAGCATCAGGGACTCGTGAAGTCTGTTCAGTTAGCAAGTTGTTTGAAAGTTGAGGATAAGAGGCTCTAAAAGATTATAGAAGAGTTTGGGAGGTTCAGGATCAGAGGCTCTGAAAGGTTGGAGAAGAGGTTCATAACATAGCGAGGTTTAGAGGATAATCATGATCTGGAAGGGTTTTTTTTTATTTTGGGTGCGTACAAAAGAACTGCGCTAGGTGCTAGGAAGGCTAGGAATCAGAAGCTCTGAATGTATGGGGAAGACAGTTGGAAGTTGCGAGGCTCATCTGGGGCCTAGATGGGTAGAAGAGAAAGAAGGGGGGGGGGGGAGGGACTTGAAGCAGTTTGGAGAAGGCAGTGGGAAATTGATGATCAGAGGCCCTTTAGTGTTGGAAAGGGGGTCCAGGAGATGACAGATTAGAGCTCTGCATTGGTTTGGAGAAGACCTGGAAGTCTTGATGATTCCAAGGCCCTGAGGGTTAGCGAAGGGGTCAGGAAGATTTGAGAGGATTAAGGCTCTGAAGGTTGGAAGGAGTTGAGGTTCAAACTGAAGGGTTGGAAAAAGGGTTGGGAGGTTGAGGATCAGTATCTCTGAAGGATTGTAGAAGGTGTTGGAAGGTTGATAATCAGAGGCTCTAATGGGTTGAAAAAGGAGTTATGAGGTTGTGGATCCAAGGCTTTGAAGGGTTGGAAGGTTGAGGATCAGAATCTGAAGGGTTGGAAAAGGGTTTGGGAGGTTGAGGTTCAGAGCCTCTGAAGGTTTGGAAAAGAAGTTGGGAGGTTGAGGATCCGAGATTCTGAAGGGCTGGAGAAGAGGTCATGAGAATGAGGATAAGAGGTTCTTAAGGGTTGGAGAAAAGGTTGGGATGATGCTGAGGATTATAGCCTCTGAAGGGTTGGGGATGGAGTTGTGAGGTTGAGGATCAGAGGCTCAGAAGGGTTGGAGAAGGGGTTGGGAGGTTTGGATCAGAGGCCCTGAAAGGTGGCAGAAGAGATTGGGAGGTTTAGTATCAGATGCTCTAAAGACTTGGAGAAAAGGTTGGGAGTTAAGGATTAGAGGCACAGAAGAGTTGGAGAAGGGTCTGGAGGTTGATGATCAAGGGTCTGAAGGATTTGATAAGGGTTTAGAGGTTGAGGATTCAAGCTGTAAAGCTTGGGAGAATGGTCTGGAGGTTTGTAAAAATCATACAGGCTCCTTGAAGCGGTTGGCAGAATAGATTGGGACGGTTGAGGGTACAGAGCGCCTTTGAAGTGGGCTTTGCGAAGAAAAAGGCTCTGGAGAATAGGAACGTTGCGAGCATCAGAGCTGCTGAGGGCGGTTTGCAGAAGATCGATTGAGAGAAAGTTAGAGGTGCAGATAGCGTGGAGACTTGAAAATGGGTTACAGAATCGTGATTTGGGAGTTCAGGATCAGAGGCTATGAAAGGTTGGAGCATGATTGGGACGGATTGACAGATGAGAGGCGGTCTGAAGGCGGAGTTTTGCAGAAGGTGTAAGGCAAGTTGAGAGAATCAAGCACGGTCTGACAGTGGTCGGAGCATGAGATTATGGGACGGTTAAGTGATCAGAGACTCTGATGGGTTGGAGAAGAGGTTTGGAGGTTGATGATCAGATACTCTGAAGGGCTGGTGAAGAGGTTGGGAGGTTGAGGGTTCTAGAGCTCTGACAGTTGATAGTTACTAGCCAGGTAGGGTCGAAGAGTTGGCGAAAACTCTGGCGGTTTAATGTAGGAGGATCAGAGCTCTAGCGAGGTTTGGGAATGATTCTCGGGAGGTTCTATGAATCTCTGAAGGCGGGGAGAAGAGGGTTTGGAGGTTGACTGAAACAAAGAGCTTATGAAACGGGTTGGAGAAAAGGCTCTCTGCGAAGAAGTTGGGATTAATGAGGAGCAATCCAGGGGCGCTTCTGAAGAGGTTGTAGAAGTAGGTTGGAAAAGTTTGAGTGATGAAGACAGGCTCTAAGCAGTGCGATTATATAAGGAGATCTGTTTGCGAGATGGTTCAGGATCAGAGGCTCTAAAAAGTTGGCGCGAAAGGCTTGGAAAGACGTTTGGGTACCATATGACTCGTGACCTCGGTTTGGATGATACATGTTCAATAACAGGGACAGGTTTAGGAAAATATGAATCTAAGGGTTGACAAGACTTGGAGTTAGGAGTTAGGATCAGAGAGCTACTGGAAGGTTGAAGATGGTGCTAGAGGGTTGAGGATCCAAAGCTCTGAAGGGATGGGGCAAGGCTCAGTACGGGGAAGGCGTTGCGAGGATTACTGGGGCTCTGGAAAGGTGGGCCTAAGGCAAGTGAAAATTGATGATCAGAGGCGCCTGAGAGAAGTGGAAAGGTTCACGCTATGATTAAGCGGACTAGAGCGCTCTCTGAATGGTTGGTAGAAGATCCTGGGAAAAGTTGATAATCACAGCGGCTCTTTGACAGGTTGGAGAAGGGGTCAAGAGATTAGAAGCATTAAAGCTCCTGAAGGGTTGGAGACACATAGAGTGAGGTTGATTCTCAGACGGACCTTCCGCAACACTTGGAGAAGGGGTTGAGGGGTGAAGGATCAAGGGTTCTGAAGAAATGAAGAAGAAGTTGGGAGATTGAAGATCAGAGGCTCTGAGAGACTGGAGAAGGGGTTGGGAAGTTGAGGATCACAGGCTCTGAAGGGTTGGAGAAGAGGTTAGGAGGTTGAGGATTGGGGAAGGTTGGAGATGAAGGGATGGAGAAGGGAATGAAGTAGTTTTCGAGAGATCAGAGCGGCTCTGAAGGGGCCTTTAAAAAGGGGTTCTGCGCGGAACGGTTAAGACATCAGAACTCTGAAAGGTCTGGGAGAAGGGTCTTGCGGGAGGTTGAGGATAAGGCGAGCTCTGAAGGGTATGGAAACGCTTGTAGGAATCAGAAGCCGCGAAGAGGTTTCAGGTCGACAAAGGATTGGGAGCTTCTTGTAAGGGATCTCAGTGCTCTGAAAGAATCTGTAGAAGGCTGTTAGAAGTTGTGGAATACAAGCTCTTAATGTTGGAAAAGGAGTTAGGAGGTTGAGGATCCAAAGCTTTAAAGGGTTGGAAGGTTGAGGATCAGAAGCTGAAGGGTTGGAAAAGGGGTTGGGAGGTTGAGGATCTGAGACTCCATGAGGGCGTGGAAAAAACAGGAGGCGTGAATGAGGAGAATGAGGTATATAGAGGTTTCCTTAGGTTGGAGAACAAAGGTTTGGATTGTTGACCATTTCTATAGGCTCTGGAACGTGAGGATGGAGTCTTTGGGAGCTGTGAGGATCAAGGTGGTCTGAGTGTTTGAGAATGGATTCTAAGAAGCGTTTCAGGATCAAGACGGCTGAGATAAAGGCTTGAGCAATCTGCGGGGGGGTGGATGTGGAGAGCGAGAGAGTGAGGGGGGTTGGGAGCGTTGAAACAACTCAAAGGGTTGTCGAACTGTTGGAAAGATTGAGGACATAAGACAGGGCTCTGACAAGAGTATATAGAGAAGCGAGTTATGGATGCATGTTCAGGATCAGCGGCTCCGAAAGGTTGACGAGGAGAGTGGGAGATTGCGAAGAGGTTGGGCGGTTGAGACTAAGAGGCTCTGAAGGGTAGAAAATAGACTTCGGACGTCGAGGATCAGAGGCTCTAAAGGAATGGAGAAGGGATTGGGAGGTTGATGATCAGAGCCTCTGAAGGATTGAAGATGGGGAAAGGAGCTTGATGATCAGAGGCTCTGAAGGGTTGGGGAAGGTGTTGGGAGATTGGGGATCTGAGGCCCTGAAAGGTTTGAGAAGAGAGTGGGAATTGTGATGTATCAGAGCACTTGAAGGGTTGGTGGAAGAACTGGGCAGAGATGAGGATAGAAACAGGGCTCTGGAGAGTCTTCTGCGAGAAGAGGCGTTAGGAGGTTGATGATGACAGAGTGGTCTCTGAAGGCGAGGTTGGAGAAGAAGCGTTTGGCGGAGGTTGAGGGTCCAGCGGCGCTCTGAAAGTGAGCTTGGAGAAGGGGTTGAGGGGTGAATGATCAAAAGGTTTCTGAAGGCGCTATTTAATAGCGAAAGAAAATTGGAGATGAGGATCAAGGCCTCTGAAGGACTGGAGAAGGGGTTGGGAAGTTGAGGTTCACAGGCTCTGAAGGGTTGGAGAATAGGTTGGGAGGTTGAGGATAAAATGATCTGAATTTTTGGAGAAGGGGATGGGGGGTTGAGGATTAGGGAGGATTGAAGATGGAGGGATGGAGAAGGTATCAGGAGATTGTAGAGACAGGAGCTCAGAAGTGATATGGAGAAGGCGGGTTGAGAAGTTTAGAAGAATCAGGGGCTCTGAAGCGGCGCTTTGGAGTTTGAAAGATCTGATGCTCGGAGAAGTATGGAGAAGCGCGTTTACGGAGGTTGAAAGATTGGGAAGGTGTCGACAGATGAAAGAGGGTTAGAAAAGGCAGGTTGCGGAAGGTTGAGAATCACAGCGAGCTCTGCGAAGGGTTTGGAAAATGGCGGTTGGAAGTTGACGGCGTTAAACGACAGGCTCTGAAGGTTTGGAAAAGGGGTTGGAAGGTTGGGGATCCCGTAGACTCTTCGGTGGTCGCTGCGAGAAGAGGTCATAAGGATGAGGCGAAAAGGTTGGGATGTTGAGTATTATAGGCTCTGAAGGGTTGGGGAGGGAGTTGGGAGGTTGAGGATCAGAGGCTCATAAGGAGGAGAAAAGAGAGTTGGGATAGTGAGATGTACGAGACATTTGAGCTAAGAGTCGTAGTTGGAGAAGGGGTTGGGAGGTTGAGGATCAGAGGCTCTGAAGGGTTTGAGAAGGGGTTGGGGGATGCTTCAAAAAGAAAAATAATAAGTTCAAGCCTCTAAAATACTACTTTTAATAAATTATTTAAGATATACGTGCTCCAAGCCAATTACACAATACAATTAAATCCATACATTTTTGGGACAACTTCCCCATATAGAAAGGTATGAGGGTCTAGCAAGTGTCTAGATAGACATGTGATTTCTGACTGTATCTTCTTCCTGTAACACCCTCCTCTGACCCTTAGCGGGGATGCCACCCCGACTAGGGCAACCCCACACTACTATTCCCTTGTATGCCCTATACACAAAGTCCCTTCCCTCAGACTAGTGTCGATGTGTTATAGGTGCTAAAAAGGAAAAAAACACGCAATCAGTTAGGTTCAAATAGTGAGAAAAATCTATAGATGAACAGCGCCCTCTATTGTATATTGTATTGCGCCCTCTATTGAATATATGATATTATATATATAAAATGTATATTTTAGAGGCTTGGACATAATTTTTTCTTTTTGAAGTATTGCACCATTCCTTCCTCATAATTGTATTCTGGAAAATATAGGTTCTCAGAGGGTTGGAGATGGAGGGATGGAGAAGGGGTTGGGAGATTGAGAATTAGAGGCTCTGAAGGGCTGTTGACCTAGGAAATACAGTGGCACAGGATATCGCTTAAAGGCGTGGCGGGTCCGGGCTCACACACAGACATACCACCTGGACCTGCCATAAGGTCAGAGCCACGCCACTGAGCAGGGTAGATGGCTGCCCGATGGGCCGCCCTGTGCTCGTGGGGCTCCAGACAAAATGCCTACTCTGCCCAATGGAAGAGATGGCCCTGCCTCCCCTATGGTGATAATGAGATGACTGCTGACCCCCCTCAGTCACCGGGCCCCGTGGAGGCTTCTGCAGCCCCTGTACATGCAGTGGAGAGAGTCAGTGAGTCAGGACCTGGGATTTATATTCTATAAAAGCTCTTTATTAACATCAGTCCATTATAATGCACAATATAATATACAGCAGGTATGTACAGACCCCTGGGACAGTCATTACACGCAGCACACACTGCAGTACAGCGCCCATAGGAAGCAGAGTCCGAGCTCCCCAGGTGGCCACTAGATGTCCTGCAAGACAAGGAGATGAGAAATGGTGAGGAACAGATATTGGGGAACCCTCCCCTGAGGTGTCATCTCCTGAGTTGTCCCCCTGGAGGGGCCGTCCTTTTAGTTGTCCCCCTGAAGGTGTTGGTCCCTGAGTTGTCCTAATGAAGGCATCGTCCCCTGAGTCGTCCCCCTGGAGGAGTAGCCCCCCTTGAGGTGTCTTCCCCTGAGTTGTCCTAATGGAGGTGTCATCCCCTGAGTTGTCCTATTGGAGTTGTCATCCCCATTGAGGTGTCACTCCTTGAGTCGTCACCCTGAAGGTGTAGTCCCCTGAATTCTCCTCCTGGAGATGTTGACCTCTGAGTCATCATCCTACTGGAGTGGTCGTCCACCTGGAGGTGTCATCCCCTGAGTCGTCGTCCTATTGGAGGTGTCATCCACATAGAAGTGTTGTCCCATGAGTCGTCCCCCTGGAGGGGCCGTCCTTTTAGTTGTCCCCCTGAAGGTATTGTCCCCTGAGTTGTCCAAATGAAGGCATTGTCCCCTGAGTCGTCCCCCTGGAGGAGTAGTCCCCCTTGAGGTGTCTTCCCCTGAGTTGTCCTAATGGAGGTGTCATTCCCTGAGTCGTCGTCCTATTGGAGATGTCGCCCTCCTGGAGTTGTCATCCCCTGAGTCATCGTCCAATTGGAGGTGTCGCCCTCCTAGAGTTGTCGTCCCCTGAGTCGTCATCTTATTGGAGGTGTCATCCCCTGAGTCGTCATCCTATTGGAGGGGTCGTCCCCCTGGAGGTGTCATCCCCCGAGTCGTCGTCCTATTGGAGGTGTCTTCAGTGTCCTCATTTCCTTCTACCTTCCTCTCCCACTTGGCTGCGGGGTTCTCAGGGAAATCAGTTCTAGGTCCTCTCCTCTTTTCACTTACACAGCCCCTCATTGGACAAAACCATCAGCCGATTTGGCTCCAGTACCATCTCTATGCTGATGACACTCAACTATACACTTCCTCCCTGGACCATCACTCCTGCCCTGCTACAAAACACCCAGGACCTGTCTGTCCGCTGTCCTCTGACATCTGTCCTCGCTCTATCTCCAACTAAACATCACTAAAACTGAACTTCTAGTCCATCCCACCATTTACTAACCGATCCCTCACCCTGCTATTTCTCCTCAGTGTGTGGCACCACCATACACTCCTAGGCAGCAGGCCGCGCTGTCTGGGGGTTATACTAGTCTCTGATTCTGACCTTCACCCTCTATATCAAATCCTTGCCCGCTCCTGTCACCTGCACCTCAAGAATATCTCCAGAATCCGTCCAATTCTCTCTTGTGGAAACAACTCAAACTGTCATTACTTCCTCTATTCTTTTCCGTCTTGGAGTCTATGTCACTCCTGCTTATCGGTCTCCCTCTCTGCAAACTCCCCCTCTCCAATCTGTCCAGAATGCAGCAGACAGGTCTTGTCTTTCTTTCCAGCCGCTATACTGATGCCTCTAACCCTGTGACAAGTCTCTGCACATGGCTGCCTATACAGTAACATGAATACAACAGAAAAATCATCACTTCTCACCCATAAAGCTCTCCACAGCGCTGACCCCCATACATCTCCTCCCTTATCTCTGTCCTACCACCCTACCCGCTCTCTCGCACCTGCACTGATCTAGACTACACACCTCACTCATCCGACCCTCCCATGCCCCGTCTCCAAGATTTTGCACGTATTGCACCAGTTCTCTGGAACATGTTACCCCATGTGATCAGCACCCTCACAACCCTCAACTGTTTTAAGTGCGCACTGAAAACTCAACTTCTTAGACAAGAGACCAAGATCCCCTAATTGTCAACCCCCCAAATTCTGTCACAGATCGTGCACTTCCTGGCACTTTGCACCCACAGGCACTTTATCTTATATAGATTGTGTGGTTGGATGGCAGGTTCATCCACATTTATGGATACACCCCAAATTTATTGTAACAGGCCGGACCATTGTAAACCAAGCACTGTCAGCCTTGTTTCACCGCAATACACTCCCCTAATAGATGTAAGCTCTTGCGAGCAGGGCCCCCTCACACCGCATGTCTCAAAATTTTTATTTATTTTTTTTGTCAGTAGCTTTTTTATAAATTAACTGTCTTGGGTTTGTCTGTGCTTATTCCGTGTGTCTTCCCTCTATATTGTAAAGTGCTTCGGAATTATGTTGGCGCTATATAAATAAAGATTATTATTATTATTATTATTAGGTGTCGCCCTCCTGGAGTTTTCGTCCCCTGAGTTGTCGTCCTATTGGAGGGGTCGTCCCCCTGGAGGTGTCATCCCCTGAGTCGTTGTCCTATTGGAGGGGTCGTCCCCCTGGAGGTGTCATCCCCTGAGTCGTTGTCCTATTGGAGGGGTCGGCCCCCTGGAGGTGTCATCCCCTGTTTCGTTGTCCTTTTGGAGGTGTCGCCCTCCTAGAGTTGTCGTTCCCTGAGTCGTTGTCCTATTGGTAGTGTCGTCCCACTGGAGGTGTCATCCCCTGAGTCGTTGTCCTAATGGAGGTGTCGCCCTCCTAGAGTTGTCGTGCCTTGAGTCGTCGTCCTATTGGAGGTGTCATCCCCTGAGTCGTCATCCTATTGGAGGTGTCATCCCCTGAGTCGTCATCCTATTGGAGGTGTCGTCCCACTGGGGGTGTCATCCCCTGAGTTGTCGTCCTATTGGAGGTGTCGCCCTCCTAGAGTTGTCGTCCCCCCTGACTCGTTGTCCTATTGGAGGTGTCTTCCCCTAAGTCGTCCTATTGGAGGTGTCGTTCCCTGAGTCGTTGTCCGACTGGAGGTGTCGTCCCACTGGAGGTGTCATCCCCTGAGTTGACGCCCTATTGGAGGTGTCGCCCTCCTAGAGTTGTCGTCCCTTGAGTCATCGTCTTATTGGAGGTGTCATCCCCTGAGTCGCCATCCTATTGGAGGTGTCGTCCCACTGGAGGTGTCATCCCCTGAGTCGTCATCCTATTGGAGGTGTCGTCCCACTGGAGGTGTCATCCCCTGAGTCGTTGTCCTATTGGAGGGGTCGTCCCCCTGGAGGTGTCATCCCCTGAGTCGTCCTCCTGGGTGGGGTCTTCTACTGACCTATCAATGTGGGTTCTTGTGGTTGTGTCGCGGCGGCTTGGGATTGCTACGCGGCTGCGGTTTTGGGGCTAGCTCGCTGGGATGATTTCCAGGTAAGGCGGGTCTGTTCTGTGGAGGGGCTGGTGCTGTCTGGCACAAGACTTCTTCTGGCACTGGTGGGGGCACTGGTCGTTCTCTCTTCTGCTTCCCATGTCGGCCCCTGGGGGTCGGCTCCTGTGGTTCCCGTCTGTGAGGGGCAGGGGGCTTCTGAATAGAGCCGTGTTCTGCAAAGTTGTTCCGTTGTCTGGTCTGCTCTGGGTGTTCTGGTAGTTGGCGCTGTAGAGTGCTCGCCGGGGCCACGCTTATCTCCAGGTCGCTTTCTGTAAGAAAGAATGTAGTCACATGATCATGCCGCTGTATGGTGTGGTCACTAGAGGGCACAGCACCTGTAATGAGCATCCTCACTTTGTGGCAGTTGTAAAATTCACAAACTGCTGGTGGAGTGGGACATAGGAGTCACAATGACACAAGGAGGAGCTCAATCAAAGTGATTAGGAAGGGGTGGGTGTTCCTGAAGGGGTCGGGCGCTCACCTACTCTGCTGTGACTCCTCCAAGGCTTGTACTTCACAGAGTAAATGACCAGGATGATGAAAATGATCAGAGCGACGGCTCCACCTGCGATACTGGCGATCAGGACCAAGTCCCATCCTGGGGAAAGATGAAGCAGAGCTGAGGAACCGTATCTAAGTGCAAGCAGAGACACCTGCACCTACATGCAACCGGCACTAGGGGCCGCTCCCTGCATGCAATCATAGCATGTGCCTTCAGCCATCACTAGGGCCAGCAACATGTAATGTATAGACTTCACAGCCTCTGATGTATGGGCTCCCTAACCTCTGATGTATGGGCTCCCCAACCTCTGATGTATGGACTCCCCAATCTCTGATGTATGGACTCCCCAACCTCTGATGTATGGACTCCCCGAACTCTGATGTATGGGCTCCCCAACCTCTGATGTATGGGCTCCCCAACCTCTGATGTATGGACTCCCCAAACTCTGATGTATGGGCTCCCCAATCTCTGATGTATGGACTCCCCAGCCTCTGATGTATGGGCTCCACAGTCTCTGATGTATGGGCTCCACAGTCTCTGATGTATGGGCTCCACAGTCTCTGAAGTATGGACTCCCCAGCCTCTGATGTAGGGGCTCCACAACCTCTGATGTAGGGGCTCCCTCAACCTCTGATGTAGGGGCTCCCCAACCTTGATGATATGGACTACCTCAATCTCCAGATGTATGGTCTCCACATCTTCCAGATTTAATTGACTCCGCCAGTCTCGGAGTATGGCTCCCCAATTCTCTGATGTATGGGCTACACAATCTCTGATGTATGGGCTCCACAATCTCTGATGTATGGACTCCCCAGCCTCTGAGGTATGGGCTCCACAATCTCTGATGTATGGACTCCCCAGCCTCTGAGGTATGGGCTCCCCAAACTCTGATGTATGGGCTCCACAATCTCTGATGTATGGGCTCCCCAACCTCTGATGTATGGACTCCCCAACCTCTGATGTATGGACTCCCCAACCTCTGATGTATGGACTCTCCAACCTCTGATGTATGGACTCCCCAATCTCTGATGTATGGACTCCCCAACCTCTGATGTATGGACTCCCCAACCTCTGATGTAGGGGCTCCCTCAACATCTGATGTATGGGCTCCCAACCTCTGATGTAGGGGCTCCACAACCTCTGATGTAGTGGCTCCCTCAACCTCTGATGTATGGGCTCCCAACCTCTGAGGTATGGACTCCCCAACCTCTGAGGTATGGACTCCCCAACCTCTGATGTAGGGGCTCCCTCAACCTCTGATGTAGGGGCTCCCTCAACCTCTAATGTATGGGCTCCCTCAACTTCTGATGTATAGACTCCCCAGCCTCTGATGTTCGGACACCCCAGCCTCTGATGTATGGACTCCCCATCCTCTGATGTATGGGCTCCTCAGCCTCTGATGTATGGACTCCCCAGCCTCTGATGTATGGGCTCCACACCCTCAGATGTAGGGACTCCCCATCCTCTGATGTATGGACACTCATCTGCTTCTAGTGACACCCATGGCTTTACTGTGAGACCCAATGACTCCTGGTGACATCTAAGTTTATACTATGACACCCATCTGTTCCTGTTGACACCCATGGATTTACTGTGACACTCCAAAGTGAAAAGAAGGGGTGTGGTCTCGGTTCCCCACCTCCGCAATTGATGGTCTGGGTGGTGGTGGCACTCTGGTTGGCTCGGTTCTTGGCGACGCAGGTGACCTCTGTTTTCTTCTCTTTGATAATTTTCATCAGAGATGTTCCTTCTGTGCTCTGGGATTTGGTGCCCCAGGACAGGGTTAAGCTGGAGCTGCTATTGGTGGAGCAGTGTAATGTAGCGCCGCTACTGGTGCAGTTATGGTCAATGAGAGGTGTGGTCACCATGGCTACAAGACAGAGAAAAACTGCAATAAGTAAGTACACCCCAGAAAATCATCAAGCCAACATGAATACAATATACACCCCACTGTACAATCATCACCCAACAACAATATACACCCCACTGTACCATCATCACCCAATGGCTATACACACCCCACTGTACAATCATCACCCAATGGCTATACACACCCCACTGTACAATCATCACCAACAATATACACCCCACTGTACAATCATCACCCAACAACAATATACACCCCACTGTACAATCATCACCAACAATATACACCCCACTGTACAATCATCACCAACAATATACACCCCACTGTACAATCATCACCCAATGGCTATACACACCCCACTGTACAATCACCCAATGGCTATACACACCCCACTGTACAATCATCACCAACAATATACACCCCACTGTACAATCATCACCAACAATATACACCCCACTGTACAATCACCCAACAACAATATACACCCCACTGTACAATCATCACCCAACAATATACACCCCACTGTACCATCATCACCCAACAACAATATACACCCCACTGTACAATCATCACCAACAATATACACCCCACTGTACAATCATCACCAACAATATACACCCCACTGTACAATCATCACCCAACAACAATATACACCCCACTGTACCATCATCACCCAACAACAATATACACCCCACTGTACAATCATCACCCAACAACAATATACACCCCACTGTACAATCATCACCCAACAATATACACCCCACTGTACAATCATCACCAACAATATACACCCCACTGTACAATCATCACCCAATGGCTATACACACCCCACTGTACAATCATCACCAACAATATACACCCCACTGTACAATCATCACCCAACAATATACACCCCACTGTACAATCATCACCCAACAATATACACCCCACTGTACAATCATCACCCAACAACAATATACACCCCACTGTACAATCATCACCCAACAACAATATACACCCCACTGTACAATCATCACCCAACAATATACACCCCACTGTACCATCATCACCAACAATATACACCCCACTGTATAATC
>JAODAL010059240.1:0-21610 GCA_025379985.1 Phyllomedusa bahiana
GGTATTTCTAATGTTTTATTTTCCTCTTTAAGTAGAATTTTCATAAGTCGTACCGAACTATCTATAAGTTCTGTCTCCCACTCTACCAACAGGGATTCAGACTGTGATCTAGTAGCAGGTGTTATATAAATTCTAAGTCCACTAGGTATGATGCGTGATTCAATGTAATGTTCTAGTGTTTGTGCCTCCCACCAAGATTTGATATTGGCTCGATAAGCTGTATATAGTTGTTTGAATACCACTCTTAGGTCAGAAAGATCACTCTGGTCAGACTCCAACTCAACGTCTGAGAACACTGCTCTTGCCTCAGTTCGCCATTTCTCTTTATCCACAGGGCCACTTAAAAAACTGGCCATAATATTGAAATTACTACAAATTTTATATCAACAGAGGATTTTGACCTATATCACTGCAAAATTATAATCCCTGTTAAAACATGGCGCCGATAGTTATGCCCAGTTTTCCATGCGCTTTTGCCAAGTACTTTTTCCCTGGACATGCGCATAACCTTTCTTTAGGACGCCGGGCTGCGCCGCGGCAGTATGGGGCTTTAGTATTAGCATAGCGTTGCTTTCGCCGAAGCAAATCGGAAATGACATTTTATCTAGTTTCCGGTCATGCGCAGTACAACTTCCGGAACGCCAAACTGAGTAAAGGCAGGGGGATATGCGCACATGTTAAGTAGAACCCGGCAATAAGCATAAAACAACATACACCAATACCGAAATGCTAGGGGATTTGTTGTTATACATCTAAAGGGCCAAGTAAGGTATTTAAGGGAAGCAGAAATAAATTATTCTGTATCCCTTCCATCCTGGGTGCCAGCATACCAAAGGGGCTGCGAGGATTATCACTTTATACCTGGCAGCTTCTAAGTTAAGTATCATTTTTTCTATCTCACCCATAGAGGTGATATATTCGTTATAGATAGATTGTATTTGCGTTGTATATAGCGTATTCTTATTCCACAGCGAAAGGAGTTTGTTCGAATCCCCTGATGAACCCAAAATTGAATGGGGGAAACGCGTTGGGATAGCTGTGATTAAAGAATTGTAATACACGTATACAGTGATATTATCTGTCATTAAAGCGGAGCCGCCCTTTATCAGGGCGATTACTCCACTGATGGATGATATTTAGTATGCTGTATCATTTAGGTGTGTTGTGGTTGATTATAGGGGTTTAGTAAGTATAATTTTAGATAATTTAGTAAAAGTTTTCTTTGTTGCTTATAGCAACCAATCAGAGTTCAACCTTTATTTTTCCAGAGACCTATATGCAATAAAAGCTGAGCTGTGATTAGCTGCTATAAGCAACAAAGACAGTCTTACTGATGGACAGTTTTCATACATATGGCCCTATGTAGGAATCTACGGTATATATTTTCTTTAAAATAAAGGAACAAATGCAGAGGAAGATGTGAAAATTATAGTAAACTCTTAAATTTTTAAAGGGGTTTTGCCACGGTCTCATTTCATACCTCCTGCATCCAGCTCTTCAGTTCTGTGTCTTCAGAAGGGGCGTGTATGATTTGTTTGAATTGCAGATCATGTGACCCAGCAGGATGACATTGCCAGGCTTTTCCTCTCTCTAATCAAATAAAGATTTGTTTATGGTTGTAGCTACACTGTATCTCAGAAGTAAAGCTTTTAGCTCCAGGCAAAGGGTCCTCGGTTCAAATCCCTGCAGGAACCAAGGCTGTGGATTTTTTTTCTCTTTATCAATGCACATACCTGATTGAGGTTTCTTTTTTTAATTTATTTGCACTATTTGACTAATTACTAAGGAATACAGAGGACAGGAGTAGAGTGACAGCACCTGGGGTTTGAACACTCAGTAGCTGCCTGAGAGGAGAAGTGATGTCTTAGCATGTCTGACCAAGACTGAGGAGTAGAGATGGGAGAATCGATTCTAACGAAGTGGAATTCGTTTAGAATTTCAGGAAAACTTCGATTCTGAACGAAGTCGAAGTTTAGGGTGATTCACGGGAACGAATCGTGTTTTTAATTGATAAAATGGCTGCGAGCACATGGCGTTCCACTATTAGAGATCTCACACAAAAGAAAGACCTTTTATACAGCGATTTTTGGCAGGGTGTCACAGATTTTCTCAGAGACGTCTTCTCTTACGTTTTAATTTTGATTTTGTGGGGTATTGGAATTGAAGTCCAGTGTGCATCCAATTCAGCTGCATATAAATTTTAATGCTGTCTGCTCAGTTCTGGAGCACATTGAATATCCAAGGGTTATCTAACCCTGTTGTTGCTGTTGTATTCAGTTAAAGAAGCAGTGTTTTTACAATCCAAATACCACTTAATTTTTAGCTGCTCATGTCTTTTGTGCAATTTATATCCAAGGGTTAATTAAGCGTGTTTCTGCTGTTGTAGTCAGTAAAAGAAAGGTGTTTTTTCAATGCCAAAGAAGAAATTTGGCCTGTAGCATAAATCATATCCGAAGGTTAATTAAGTTTTTTCTGCTGTTGTGGTCATTAAATACACGTCGTTTTAACACTCTACAAAGCTGGTATTTTTTGGCAGCTCATTTCTTTTGCGCAATTTAGATCCAAGGGTTAATTAAGCCTTTTTGTGCTGTTGTAGTCAGTAAAAGAAACAGTGTTTTTCAACACCAAAGAAGAAATTTTGCTTGTAGCATAATTCATATCATAGGGTTAATTAAGCGTTTTTCTGCTGTTGTGGTCAGTAAAATACATTTCGTTTTAACACGCTACATAGCTGGTAATTTTTGGCAGCTCATTTCTTTTAAGCAATTTAGATCCAAGGGTTAATTAAGCGTTTTTCTGCTGTTGTAGTCAGTAGAAGAAACAGTGTTTTTCAACGCTAAAGAAGACATTTTCGCCTGTAGCATAATTCATATCCGAAGGTTAATTAAGCATTTTTCTGCTGTTGTGGTCAGTACAATACACGTCGTTTTAACACGCTACAAAGCTGGTAATTTTGGGCAGCTCATTTCTTTTGCGCAATTTAGATCCAAGGGTTAATTAAGCGTTTTTCTGCTGTTGTGGTCAGTAAAATACACGTCGTTTTAACACGCTACAAAGCTGGTAATTTTTGGCAGCTCATTTCTTTTGTGCAATTTAGATCCAAGGGTTAATTAAGCGTTTTTTCTGCTGTTGTAGTCAGTAAAAGAAACGGTGTTTTTCAACGCCAAAGAAGAAATTTTGAATGTAGCATTATTCATATCCGAAGGTTAATTAAGCCTGTTTGTGCTTTTATATTCAGGAAAATACACAGTGTTTTTAAACGGCACATACAAGTACATTTTTCCTGCCAATTTGTGGAGCGCAATTGATATCCAAGGGTTACCCAAGCTTGTTACTGGGTTCATTTGGAGTCAAATACAGGGTGTGTATTTATCATATACAGATATCTTCATTAAACAGAGTCTGTACATTTTTTAACAAACCGTATGTCAGATAGAGAGGTGGCAGGCTCTTCACCTGCGAGTGGCAGTGGCTCAAACATTCCTGGAGCAGGCCCAGTAAATGAAATTCGCAGCAGGGGTGAATCGGTGAGGCCACAACTGCCGGTGTCATGTAGCGGCCGTGTGGTGATCAGCAACCGAAGAGATCTTGATTGGTTGACTAGGTCATCAACTTCATCCCAGATGACATCTGACAACCCTAGCCAACAGTCGGTGGGTTCGTGAGATACAACTCTTAGTTGGCTTGGCCCGGAAACAGGTCAGCGCCCCTCACCAGTCCTCAACCCTCCTCTGTCCCGTTCAGGTCCCTCAGCCAGAGAACTAGTATGTGGTCTGGGCTCAGCGCCACTATACAGCGAGGATGAACAATTTGAGGACAGTCAACAGCTACTTGGCAACGAAGAGGTGGGGCAGACATCCCCTGCTTCTTGCAGTATTGATGTGGAGAGTGGCATGGGAAGTTTTTTTTGGCGAGCGGTAAGCCTCTGCATACCAAGACCGTTGAGGAGGACAGCAGTGACAATCAAACTCTCATGAAGTATAAAAGTGGTGATTTGAATCCATTTTCTGCGTTACACCAGTTTGTTAAAATGCACCTAAGGAACTTGAACTGAAGGAGACCATAACTACAGGGAATGTTTTAGGTGCTTATTTTTCATTCTGTGCCATTGTTGATTGAATTCAGTACAAAACTGGAATGGGACAGAACAAAAAAGAAGCAAAAGCAAATGCTGCAAAACTGGCTTTGTATGAACTTCTTCAGTATGAAGAATGTGAATCGTATGTCCAACTTACAGAAACTAAAAACACAAGTCCTTCTGGAGGCCCTCCCCTGTTACCGGTGGAACAAATTACATCCACACAGATTTAAAGTGGTTTAAGAAAGCAAGTTGATAAACGTTCATTTGTTCATGAACAGATAACACAGGTGATAAAGGAAAAGTTTGCTGAACTATTATCCAGGTGTCCAGATTTTGAAAGCTGTGGAAATCCTTTAGCTGCATTTGTAATGGAAAAGGCTCCTCACACAACCGCCTCCAAGACTATAAAATAAATAATAATAATAATAATAATAATTTTTAGAGCCTATAGAGAAAGAGTTTCCTTCAGCCTCGTCTGTCATATCCGTGTACCGTACCTCTTGCCTCCGTCCCTTGACCACGATCCTTGCCGGCTGTCCTGACCTTACACTTGTCCCCGACTCCGAGTTTGCCTTACGATTTTGTACCTCGCTACACCTTGGCTGCCACCGCAAGCAAGTCACGTCAGGGGTAGCGACCTGGCAGACTCCCACCGCAGCAGGTCCATCCCACTTTGCGGCGGGCTCTGGTGAAAACCGGGACCTACTAAGACCCCGCTCCCTGGCGTGGCTATTGCCATCACTTGCGGTGGTGCAGTGGATCTACTACTGCTGTCCATGACAACATGAAGCAGTAGAATGACGTTATTCATCCCGTAGTCCTGGCGACTGACAAATAACATGTCCACATGAAAGGGCCTGAGCAAACAGGTGTCACGTATGAGCTGCCACTGGCCGACATTAAAATTACACAGGGGTGTACTCCTGTTCGCTTGGATCATCAATACACCATTAAGAGCCTGTCTCTGTTCAAAGAGTTTTTCCAACATATGGAGGCGGGAATTCCAACGTTTGGAAATGTCCCATATCAACCTATGTTGGGGGAGGCCGGTCTGCCACTGCAACTTAAGAAGGGTGTGCTTGGCGGTGTAAGAATGGCTGAAGTGCATGCAGAGTTTCCTGGCCATTTTTAGAATGTCTTGCAGATGGGTGTAAGACTTGAACAACCAGATTGAACATGTATGCCATGTAGGAAGCATGGCTCAGCCCTCCTCCTACGCAGCGCAGACACCATGTTCTTTCCGTCTGTCACAATGGTTCTAATTTTCAGTTATCACGGAGAAAGCCACAAATCGATGACAACTTGCATGACCCGGAGCATTTCCTCCCGTGTGTGACTTCATTCTCCCAGGGGAATACTCCTGTCCAATTGGATCATCAAATATCGTTAATGGCCTTTCTCTGTTCATCAATCTCCCCCTGTTCATAAATTTCCCCCTGTTAATATATTTATTCCTGTTCATCAATTTCCCCCTGTTCAATAATTTCCCCCTGTTAATAAATTTATTCCTGTTCATCAATTTCCCCCTGTTCAATAATTTCCCCGTTAATATATTTATTCCTGTTCATAAATTTCCCCCTGTTAATATATTCAATTATTCATTCCTGTTCATCAATTTCCCCCTGTTCATAAATTTCCCGCTGTTAATATATTTATTCCTGTTCATCAATTTCCACCTGATCATCAGTTCCTGTCTGCCGTATACCCGACCCTTCTGCTACGTTACCTGACAATGAATCTCCGCCGCCTGCCCAGACCTGCTGAACTTGGACTACAAGTTTCGTCTTGCGATTCGGTACCTGGCTGCCACCGCACGCTAGTTGCGCCAGGGATAGCGACCTGGTAGGACTTCCGCCGCAGAAAGTCCATCCTGCCTTGCAGCGGGCTCTGGTGAAAAAGAGGGACCTACTTAGACCCCGCTACCTGGCGTGGCCGCTGCCTCCTCTTGCGGTGGTCCAGAGGAGCAATGTCGTTGCAATGGCAGAAGTGAATGCCAAGTTTCCTGGCCAGTTCTTTGAATGGTGTAGAGTCCACCACTTGAAAAGGGAGGGACTGCAGTACCACCAATTTGGACAGGAGCACGGTCAGCTTCTGCACATTGGGATGGCTAGACGCATTCTGCTGTCTCTTGGCAATCGTCTCGGTGAACGAATGCTGGCACCATGAGTGCCAAGGAGCAGGAGTATCTGGACCGGTAGATGATGTACTAGAAAGGGAGTTGTCTTCGGCAGAGGAAGTGAAGCCTTGACTGCCTGAAATGGGAGGCGTGCCACTGGGTGCTGCTGCTGTTGGGACAGGATCAACCACATCTGAAACACGTATGGTGACACTGCATGATGATGCAGGGCCGTGTTCCAACGTTAGGTCCCTGGTCATGCTTTACTTCCTGGCCATAGATTCGACATATAGCCATGTTCGCCTCCTCTGGTGTCTTAGTAAAAAACTGCCACAGCACCGAGTAGGTGATTTTGCCACCAAAGCCCTGCACTGACTGTTACCGCCGCTGACCCGGTGAGCCCCTGTGCCGCTAATTTCTCTGACCTGCAAAGTGAGTGGTCTAAATTGTGGCCGTTTGGCTCCCAACCTCGCACTGCTGCCACCCTGCTGACTCCCGGCCACACTACCGACTTAAGGGCTGCGCCATTGCCTGACACATAAGCTGCCGCTCTCTTCTCCCAAAGATAATGATGAAGCCCTTGTACACTGTTGGTCTGGGTCAGCTCATAGCATCACATGGCTTTCAAAACCACCAATATGCCGATGACACCCAACTTTACATCTCCGGCCCAGACATTAACTCTCTACTGTCCAAGATTCCAGATTGTCTGTCGTCCAAATCCTCCTTTTTTCTCTTCCCGTCTCCTAAAACTTAATGTAGAGAAAATGGAATGCTTCCAGGGCCGGGACAATGGGTGGTCGAGGGTAGGCAACTGCGTAGGGTGCCACTTCATCCCAGGGAGAAAATGGGGCACAAGGAGGCGTGGAGTGGGCTGAATATTTCATTTGGGGGGCACTTTATGCCTTGTTTAACTAGGGAACCAGAATACCTTATCCCAGCCTTGCTTGCTTCACCCGGCTCCCAAGTGCGATCGGCTACATCGATTAGTGTTTGCCTGTCACCGTCGTCCTCCTCAACGGTGTCGCTGTACAAAGCCTGACTGCTCGCAACATAACCCCCCATTGCAACTCTCCTCATCACTATTTGCCCGCTTCTGCAAGAAGCAGCGGATGTCTTCCCCACCTCTCTGCTGCCCACTGTCTACAGCACCCTATAGGCTCTCTGCAGCCTGGAAATAGCTGTTTTTTAACGTGATTTGTCCCGAAGTAATTCGGACCGAAACTAATTTTGTCGGAAAATTCGGCGAAGTCGTCGAACCGAATTTTTGAGAAATTCCACCATCTCTACTGAGGAGCTTTCAGCCCTGGTCGTTTCCCCTGGAGACGAGCTGTAAACAATGGATCACTAAAGGAGCTGCTAAAACAAAAACAGTGCAGAATTTTTGATGAATGGTGAAAATGTTTATTATTTAATTTGCAAGTTTCCCATGTCAATTTTACTTCGTGGCAAAACCCCTTTAAGGGTAGAATTAATTAAAATTGTGTTGTGAATAGTCAGGAAATGTATCAACGTTTTGCCTTATATGTCAATGAACTAAAATTAGAATTTCTTTGAGAAATATGGTGTGTGGCCTTCACTTAAGAAGCTTTGCATAATTCTAGGATATTATTTTGCTGTATAAAGTTTGGCTCTAAGGCTAAATTGTTATAGGAATTTATTGTGATGTTAGTGTTTATTGGATTATAGATTAAATATTAAAAATATAGAGAAAGTTCTCCATAGATCTCTATTTCTAAATGGGTTATAATGTATTCTTTTTCTTGCATTTTTTATGATAAACCTCTGAAAATAATAAATTTTCAAAGCTTTTTGACAAAGAAAACACATATGGGGGATTGTTTCGTTTGTATCTGTCTTGCAGCTGCATAAATTATGTCATCATAAATAAAATTAGTTATTCTAATGATGGGACATAAAAGTCAGACAAAAGCTGCTTATAATAGCACTGACAAAATAAAATATGATCAGCTGATTTTTTAAAGTGACTGAATAAGGAGTATTGGTAGGTGAAAAATTAATGACTACATGGCTATCCATTGGGATTGCTGTGTCTAGTATTTAGCTCATTCCCCAAGTAAATGGGGCAGAGGTAACATTCCAGAAAAATAAAATATTTAGGATAAAGACATAAAGGGAGATATTTATGATTTTTGGTGCCCAGGCGCCATTTTTCTTGCGTGCATTAGTAGTGTAGAATGCTCCTGAACCTATGAACCTGTTCTACTGCGGGTCATAGAGTTAGCACTTTCTAGCTATTAAACAACAATTCTGGCTTAGGTAGACCACTTTTAAAGCAGTTCCAGCAGTAATGCACCTGGATTTGCCGATAAACAATCATAAATGTGTAGCTTCATACAATTGTAATGCGACACGCCTCCAGCACGTCCCCCAATCTCAGGCGCATTGCAAAGTGCTGCAGGCGCCTGGAGTGCGCCTGATTAAAAATATAACGAACAGGGCTGTGTCAGTTTTTCTGGCTTCTGGACATCAGGCTTCTGGCGCAGCTACGAAAATACTCGCCTAAAGCGTCATGCAGGATTACAAAAAAATTATATCCTTTTTTTAACAGTGCCACTCTTCTTTGAAGGGGTTGTCTGGTATATAGATATAGATAGACTACTGCTGCCTAAAATTTTTAAAAATACTCATTTTCCTCCTTACCTTGTTTCCAGAGTTGGCTTTGTAAAGTCTTTACCGGGTCTACTGTTTACTTCGAAATGGGACTTCATGTGCCTCTGCATTACATCATTGGCAGCAGTACATGACCACTGTAGCCAAAAAGTGGCTGCAATGATGGTGTCCCAATAGTAAACAAAACTCAACAGAGGTAGCTCTGTACAGTGTTGGAGTGGGTGGCCTGGGGACCATTAATAAAGCTGATTTTTGGGAATCTACCAGTGGAGCGGGTTCTTGGGGCCCACCATTGAATTTGATTCTTAATTCCTATCAGTGGAGTTTATTCTTGAGGCCCATTGGTGAAGTTAATTTTTGGGGCCCACCTTATGCCTACTATACATGACTGCATATATTGCACATGACTCTTGCTTTCAGCCTCTTTATCTCTGCCTTATTCCCTGTTAGGGGTCCCACCAGGGCCAGTAAAAGCCCTGGAACTGAAGTATAACTTTTTTACTTATTGAATTAAGGAAACAGTATCCAGTTTAATGAACAACCCCTTTAAAGAAGAGTAGAGCTGTTCAAAAAGATCATTTTTTGTAATCCTGCATAACAGTGTATGTGTCATTTAAGCTATGTAAAACCACTAATAAAATTATGTAATAACCAAAAATTGTTTATTACAAATAATAGTATCTTAAAAGACAATTTAAAGTAAGGTTCACAACACAGAAGAGTAATTTACCTAGTTAAACTCCTAAAACTTAGCCTTTAATAAATACCAATTAAAACTATTCCTATATCTTATATCCACCCATAGAAGCCTACCCAAAAAAAAAATATATATATATTTGGAGCAACCGCCCCGATAAGGGCGACCCCAACTAATGTCTCTCTATCATCTAAATAACATCCAGATGTCTCGTATGTATTTCAATTCCTATGTTCTTAGAAATGGTATACTGTTATCATCCAAAACACATATGATTTCAATATTCTGTCCCGATGTATTTACTATCCTCTATATTACAGTTCCTATGCTCTTACAAATAGTATATTGTTATCGTCCAAAACACAGATAGTTTCAATGTTCTGTCCCAATGTACTTATTGTCCTACGCGTTTCACCCCGTGCAATCGTCGGGGCTCATCAGGGACCACACAGACTGAAACACTATCAATTGTTTGTGATATGCATAGAGCTGCTATATACTCATTAACAGATTTTTATACATTAGCAAAACATGTATGGGGGAGGTACATTGATGATGTTATCAACATTTGGAGTGGGACGAGGGAAAAGTTTAGCCGCTTTGTAGAACATCTGAATGTAAATAACATTGGCCTTAAATTTACATCTGAATGTAATGTGGAGGAGTTATGTTTTTTGGACATCCTCATAAGGAAAAGTAGTGATGGACGCTTTCAAACAAAAGCGTATAGGAAGCCAACAGCGGGGAATAGCCTTCTCAGATGGGAGAGTGCTCACCCCCTCCCCCTGAGAAAAGGAATCCCCAAAGGCCAGTATATTTGCATTAGACGTAACTGCTCTACCCTTGCTGAATTTAAAAAAGAAGCTGATGATCTGAAAAAAAGATTTAAGGAACAGGGTTATCCTGGAAAAATACTCTCAGAGGCATACAACTATGCCCTAGAAGTGGATAGAAAGGAGTTATTAAAACCTAGAAAAAGAGAGGAGATGAAGAACGTAAGGATAATCGGAACCTTTGATACAGCAGCAAGAGAGATAAAAGAAATTCTGGCGAGATACTGGCCAATCCTAACACAGGATCCTAACATCGCTGATCTTGTGGATTCACGTCCAATAATCACGAACAGGAGGGGAAGAAATCTTAAGGACCGACTGTTACATAGTCACTATGTCCCCCCCAAATTAACGACAAATTGGCTTAAGAACATAATGTGGGGTACATACAAATGCGGCAATTGCAAGGCTTGTAGGTATATTTAAGTTTCAAAAGGATTTAAAGACCCGAAAACGAATAAGTTTTACAAATTATTATCCTTTGCTAATTGTAAATCAAAGGGTGTAATTTACCAATGTACATGCCCCTGTGGAATGACGTATATCGGAAAAACATCAAGGGAGTTCAGACGAAGGATCCTAGAGCACATAGGAGACATCGAACATAGACGGGACACCACGGTTCGTCCTCCCTGCATTTTTCGGTATTAGAGGTGGTCCCAAGGGATATAAGGAAAGGAGATTATGAGAAAAAAATCCTTCAAAAAGAGACGAGATGGATATTTAGACTGAAGACAGTACATCCACTGGGTTTGAACGAAACATTATCATTTGCCCAATTTATCTAAGAAGCATATTTTTTTTTTTTTTTTTCTTCCCCCTTTTTTTTTTTTTTTTTTACATCTTCACTTATCACTATTTTACTATGTTCATGATAAATGCTTCAGCCACTTACCCTAGGTCGAGGATATTATAAGAAGGTGTGACACCCTTGCTGTATTGTCACCGTGGACTGGTTCTATTTTTGACCTTATACACCGATCTTATAAGCGAGAATATAATGTGCGAGTGGATATAGATCTAATTTTATATGTCTATGTTTGTTGTTTTGTCCCCCCATTTATAGCCAGAGTTTTGCACACTTTGCCTGGAATATGCCCCCATTAATATAAGGTGCATAATCGGAAAGTAACCAAAAGCAGGGCCCTTGATATAGAACATATGCAAGGCTTTTCCACCATCTTAGAATGAGCAATAGATTTAACATGACTACGTTAGGGCTAAGTGACTTCTATCTATGCAGTAATAGAAGCGCACACATTCGCAGGGCTGAGGGAAGTATCTATTCGCCCTGAATGGATCCTCTTTTTAGGAGTGCGCATGACCGGAAATGGATTGGGATAGAACGGAAGCGGGCACAGCGTTTTAGTAAGCGTGTAGAAGGTAAACGTCGCCATTATAGGAAGATCGGAGTTCCTACAGCAGGATAGGCTGAATGGTAATTAGTGGAGAGTGATGAGAATCACATGATGGTAGAATAGCTCTTTATAAGCAAGCTGTCTGAGGGATCATTTGTCCCTTCCTATTCATCAAAGGAGGAGGATAAGAACTCTCTGCTGGAAACCCTTGCTTTGAGCAACATTATCGGCCGATGTTAGCATTTGACATTGGCGAGTACATGCAGGGGTTTGTGGCTGAGGTGTAAAAGTTGTTAATATCTGTCATCTAAAGAAGCATCATAGGTGTTGATGTTCTAACATGATCTCTATTGTGTAAAGGGTATCATAAGAATGCCTACTGCATCATACATGTTTTGCTAATGTATAAAAATCTGTTTAATGAGTATATAGCAGCTCTATGCATATCACAAACAATTGATAGTGTTTCAGTCTGTGTGGTCCCTGATGAGCCCCGACGATTGCACGGGGTGAAACGCATAGGACAATAAGTACATTGGGACAGAACATTGAAACTACCTGTGTTTTGGACGATAACGATATACGATTTGTAAGAACATAGGAACTGTAATATAGAGGATAGTAAATACATCGGGACAGAATACTGAAATCATATGTGTTTTGGATGATAACAGTATACCATTTCTAAGAACATAGGAATTGAAATACATACGAGACATCTGCATGTTATTTAGACGATAGAGAGATATTAGTTGGGGTCGGCCTTATCGGGGCGGTTGCTCCAAATATATATTGTTTGTTTTTTTGTTTTTTTTGTAGGCTTCTATGGGTGGATATAAGATATAGGAATAGTTTTAATTGGTATTTATTAAAGGCTAAGTTTTAGGAGTTTAACTAGGTAAATTACTCTTCTGTGTTGTGAACCTTAAGTATTTATTGAGAGTTGTTGCCGAATTATCTATTGGACAGGCCCTAGTCCGTACATTTTTTTGTGTTGGGGCATTGATGGTATATATAGACAATTTAAAGTAACTAAGCATAGCGTTAAAGAGAACCTATAACCTTCAGGGTAACCTGATAAAATAGCATAAGGTTAAAATATAAACACTTTCTCAATTATGTTTAATTAGGAAAATTGCAGGATTACAGTAAAAAAAGAAATTTAAAGTGCTGGCCCTTTAAGAAATGGAGACTGAGCTCTTCACAGTATAATGGATCGATATGTTGGTTTGCTTTTGAGGTGGGAGAGCTCACTGTGATGAGGGGAGTCTGTAAGTTTGCAGCATGTGAACACAGAGGGGATCAGTGCTGTTTTCTTCATGTTGGAAGTTATAATATCAACAGCAATTTAATATGGATTCCTGAGGAATTATGGTAAAGGAGAATGAGGCTGGAAATAAAAGCAATAGAGGTAAACTCTACCATACTTATGTTCTCAGTGTGCTGAATTCTGGCAGACCTAAGCACACAGGTCCATTTACCATTAGATGCTGTATAGCACATAGCAAACTCAAGGCCAGTCGACCTAATCCGGCCTCCCACATAATTTATATGGCCCCTGACAACTGTCTGGCTGTTATACAACCTTAAAGGACATCTGGACCTGTTACTGACCACATGAGGCACCACAACCTTTTTAAAGCAGTTAAAAAGCTAATGTGGCCCTCTGTGACAACCCTGCTGTATAGCATCAGCTCCTTCAGCATAGTTATTATGTCCCGGAGTAGAACAAATCTTACCAGATTGTGACCGTTTTATGATAAAGTGAAAGTAAAACCTTTGTCCCTGTAATTCTAAGGGAAATCATTATATTTGCTAATATATGCATATGAGAAAAGTCTTATAATTTCATGTGTTGACAATTTATGTGTTTATTGGTGGTGATATCTTCTCTTTAAAGGAAATCTGTCACATAGGTTGTGCCCTCCTTGCTGAGGACAGCACAAGCTAGTGACAGACTTGCTGTTTCCAGCGCTGTGTCCCTTATTCTGTAAGATTCAGCAGTTTTAGAGCATTTAACCCACAAATCTTATTAATGAGCAGGTGTTAGCTCCACCCACCAAAGGCTAGCTCCGCCCACTGACAGTTATTCACATGTTTCTACCTATTCAAAGGACACAGCACTGGAAACAGCAGGTCTGACAGTACCTTGTGCTGCCCTCAGCAAGGGGGGCAAAAACTGCAGAATTTACACACAAACATCTTAGGCTTCTCACTTTTCCAGCACTTCCCTACCAGTTCCTACATCTGTTATGAGTGCCCCCCATTAACCAAGTAGGTACTAATGTTACTCACCATTAAGTAGGCATATAGACCCCAGTAGGTAGATGTATAATTACACTGTAGGTAGTTAAAGTAGCTCACTTTAGGTAGAAAGGTATATATGCCCCTGTAGGTAGGTATACATCCCCCTGTATATCCAACCCCCTGTAGGTAGGTATATATGTTCTCTGTAGGTAGATATAGAGCTTCCTGTAGGTAGGTATATATGCCATCTGTAGGTAGATATACTGCCCCATGTAGGTAGATATATATGCCCCCTGTAGGCAGGTATACAGTCATCTGTAGATCGTTATATATGTCCCCTGTAGTTATATATGCCCCTGTGGGCAGCTATACAGTTATCCATAGGTAGGTATATATGCCCCTTGTAGGTAGGTACACAGGCCCCTTTAGGTATACAGCTTCCTGTAGGTACATAGTCTCCTGAAGGTAGGTACAGAGCCCCCTGTAGGTAAGTATACAGCATTCTGTAGGTATAAAGCCCTCTGTAGGTCTATAAACCCCTCTAGGCAGGTATATAGCCCCCTATAGGTATAATGTTCCCTGTAGGTAAGTACACAACCCACAGTAAGTAGGTTCACAGCCCCCTGTAGGTAGGTACAAAACCCCCTTTAGGTAGATTTTCAGCCCCCTGTAGGCAGGTACACAGTCCCATGTAGATAGGTATACAACCCACTGTAGGCAGGTATACAGTCATCTGTAGATAGGTAGGTATATATACCCATGGAGGTAGGTATACAGCCTTCTGTAGGTATACAGCCCCGTGCAGGTATGTCATACCTCCCAACTTTTTGGATGGTTAAAAATGGACACTTATGGTTCCTTGTGAAAAATATATATTTTATATCTCTACGCTTTGATAGATTTTCATTAACAAATTAGCACAAAATCATCCAAATATAGACTTTTTTTTAGGGGAAATCTAGTAAATTTACCATAAAGTCAAAAAGAGGGACATTTAGGAGATAAAGTGAGAGGGAAATAGGGACTGTCCCTCTAAAAGAGGGAGGTATGGGTATACAGCCCCCTGTAGGTAGGTATACAGATCCCTGAGGTAAATATATAGCCCCTGTAGGTATAAAGCCCCTTGTAGGTAGATATACAGACCCCTGGAGGGATAGAGCTCCAGGTAGGTATGTTTACAGTCCCCGGTAAGGATAGAGCCCGTTCTAAGTAGGTATATAATCCCCTGTAGGTATGTGCCTCCAGTAGTTAGGTATACAGCCCCATGTCGGTTGGTATACAGCCCCCTGTAGGTATATACCAACAGTAGGTAGGTATACAGCCCCCCCGAGGTAGGTATACAGCCCCCTGTAAGTAGGTATGAAGACCCCTGTAGGTAAGTATACAAACCCCTGTAAGTAGATGTGGCTCCTCTGACTTAGAAAAATAAATTAAAAGCTACCCACCTCTCCGCACTCCTCCGCTGAGGAGCCAGTTCAGAGAGCTAAGCTGCATTACATTATCACACCGCCTGCACCAGAACATTGCTCCCAGCTTCTTCTAGGCTGGAGACCTATAGTTTTGTGGCCTCAGAGATGCAGTGGCATGGGAGGCTCATGATGCCCCCGGGCAGCTGCCTACCCTGCCCAATGAAAATGACAGCCCTGATGAATGTGCCATCTTGGTACACGATTCTGCAGGTCCACCTGGGGCACTGCTTACCGGGGAAAGGGGGTAACCACCTAGCTGTGGGAACCTATATTCCATCCTACCTACAAGGACTCTATATACCTACTCACCTCCCTACAAGGGGTCTATATTACTACATACCAGGGACCTGTATTCCTATTTATGCCTATTTACTGTAACTACCTATCTACTTAATAGGGGACCTAGCTATTCGGGGACCTATAAATCTACCTAACTAACAGCAGGCTATACACCTACTTAATTGAGGACTACCTACCTAAAACGGGTTTTACCTATCTGCCTACCTAGTTTGGCGAGACTCTACATAGTATATTGGGGGATTTAACCACCTCCTACATGGGAACACAAGACAAGTCCAAACCTTGGTGTACAAATAGGAGCCCCATAGTCGTTTGGGGGCAGTTTTACTGATAGAGACACAAGGGAGTCATCATTACCATTTGGGGTGCTTTATATTGGGGAGTTTGTGCAAAGCTAGTAATTAGTAATTTAGTGCAGGAAAAGAGTCTCGGGAGTCTTAGATGTTTGTTTGGTAAATTCTATAGTAAAAAGTTGTGGCCAGGTGAAGTCAACATGGTGGCCTGAGCTGGATAGAGAAAAAAAAGAAAAGATAACAACTCATGAGAGATGAGAAAAACTTATTAGAGAAGACATCTTATGTAATTCCCTGGATGTTAATTTACTGTAATCACTTATATGTGTGCAGAGTCTATGTACAACTGGTATCTACCACTGTTTGGTCACTGTATGGTGGTAATATTGTAGTATAAGGGTTTATATTCAATACTGATATGGTGTATTACTCAGTCACTATGTGGTTGTGATATGTGTTCATGATATGGTGGTATTATTCAGCCACTATGTGATTATATGTGGTGGTATTTTTCAGCAACTATTGTCATGATCATGCCTGACAGACCCCCAGCTTCGACTTCTGCGACGAAAACTGTGGTTTTTAACGTAACACTTTGCATGCTTAGTTAACAGTGTGAACTGAGTCCTTCTTTCCCTGTGTGTTAATTGGTTACTGGCCAACGCCCGTGCCCAGGAATCCTCCAGCACCCTTTTAGTTAAACTGTGTTCCTCTTTGATTGACAGTTTTGTTTCCCTATCCTGTTTTGTGTTCTTTCCATCAATCACCTCTGCTCTGTGTTCACCGGTTCCCTATTTAAGGATTCCCTTACCTGTCCCGTGTGCCTGTTATATTGGGTCTTTCCTATACCTTTTGCTTGCCTGTCTCTTGTTGGATTTTCTGGTTACCTGACTCTGCTTGGCTTCTGACTATTCTTCTCTTCCTGATTTTGTACTGCAATGCTTGACAGTTACCGACTTGGCTCGTCTTACGTTTTTCTCTCTGTCTTCCGATTTGGTACTGCGCTGCCCGCTTGCTGCCAACCTTGCTTGTCTGACGTTCCCTTATTGTGTTTTGTATTTGTTTGTCTGTGTCTTGTGTCCCCAAGTATTCAGTATAGTTTTCAGTCTTCTGGTTGGGGACGACCTTTTAAGGAGTCGGGTACCCCCAAAAGGCAGGGACAGGGGTTGGGACCAGCGTCAGGGCCTCACTCTGTCTGTGTCTTCTCGTGTGTCTCTGACTGGTCCCTTACATTATAACAGGCCATATTCCCGTCAACTCCCCCGGGGGTTCAACATGAGCACCAACTTGTCGGTCACTGACCGTCTGGACGAGCTGATGACCAAATTTCAGGGCATGGCGGGGCTTATGAATCTAATTTTCAGCGTCTGGACGCCATAACGACCCCGTTACCTGGACCTGCCGTCCCATCTGTGTCACTACCTGCCCCTGCTTTTGTGGATCCTAGCACCCGTCAGAAATCTAAGATGCTGCTACCGGATCGCTTTGATGGTAATACTGACAGATTCCGAACATTCTGGGAATCCTGTAATCTATTTTTTTCGCTTCAACTACTTTTCCACTGAGGCTGAGTAGCAATTGTTGTGTCTCTCCTTCAGGGCCCACCTCAGGATTGGGCATTAGCTATACCCCCTGAAGCCCTGATGGAGATCAGTGGACAGATTTTTTTAGCTCTAGGCCATGTTTATGATAATCCCAACCGTGCGACATGGGCAGAATCTCAACTGTTATCTATTCAGCAAGGCCGTCGCTCGGCGGAAGACTACTGTTCAGAGTTCCACCAATGGTGTACGTTGACCGGGTGGTCTGACCAATCTCTAAAAACCCTCTTCAGGCAGGGGCTGTCTGATGCTGTAAAAGATGCTATGGTCAGCCACCCAACCCCTGAGACCCTAAATGACTTCATGACTTTAGCCGTAGCTATTTACAGAAGACTAAGGGAGAGACGCAGGGAAAAGCAAGGGGGTTTGTTTCTTCAGCTCAAGTCAGGCTTTCCTGTAAAACCCCCTTCTAACTTCTTGGAGAGTTCTTCTTTTCCATCTCCCTCTCAGTCTTCTGAAGAAGAACCCATGGTGTTTGGTTGCATATCTGCTGCTGCCAGGAGGAGACACCGGTTGGAGAATGCCTTGTGCCTTTATTGTGGGAAACCGGACCATTTTCTGAGAAACTGCCCGACTAAGCCCAAGTCACCCCGAAAAAACACCAAAGGCCTTAGCAATTTCCAGGAAGGTAACTCGGATGTACAGGTACCTTCTAACTCTAATAACAAGTTTGTTTTACCCGTAACCTTGGTTTCTAGTTCCAAGAGGTTTGCTTGTCGAGCCATGATTGACTCAGGTGCTGCAGCTAATTTTATCAGCATGGCGGTGCTCAAGCCTTGGGGTTGGAACTAGTTCCATTGTGTTCTCCCTTTTCAGTTTCAAGTGTCGATTCTACCTCCCTAACCGGAGGAAGAATAAAATATCGTACTGCAGAGATCACTTTAGATGTTGGGAGTTCGCATACCGAAAAGCTTTCCTTTTTTTTCATGGAGAAACTCACTGCGGATATTATTCTTGGGTTACCCTGGCTCCGCCTCCATAATCCTGTGTTCGACTGGAGGACCACCGAGTTGATCAAATGGGGGGACTCGTGTGGTTCTCATTCAAAGGCAGCGCACTCCTTGGTGTGGCTGTAATTGATACTCATGATATTTCTGAATGTAATTCCGTTTTTAATGGCGGCTTTGATGGAGACGTGGTGGATAAACTGTTTCTGCACCAGCCTGATGTTTGCGCTATAGATCTCTCTCCGGGGGCAGAGCTCAACTATTCTGCCCCGGAACAAGAATCTATGTACTGAGATATTGAGGAACCTGAAAATATTCTTTCTCCGGGAGTAGTTGTCGCCACCGTGAATTCAGATCTTGTGTCCTTGTCTACAGAAACACCAAGTTCTGCTCCTTCCGAGCAGCTCCACTTTTGCTGTGACGATGGTTCCCACCTCACGTATTCCGCCGTTACAGGTTGTGAAACTAAAATTGAATCCGCTGGTAAATGACTGTGCACAGTCTGGGCTAGGAGTCATAAGACTCTAAAAAATGCCCAACTAAAACAAATCAATAAAAAACATCGACTCAGACCAAAAAGGCTCCGTCTTCGAGTCCCATCAGTAAAATATACCCCCAAGCTGGTAATGGGAAAACTTCACCAAGCCCACCCTGGTAAATCTGAATGGTCTGTGGAGGGTCCGGTGGCCCCTCCTAAAGGGGGGGGGGGGGTACTGTCATGATCATGCCTGACAGACCCACAGTTTCGAGTTCTGGTTGCTGGCCACGGCTGTTGCGACGAAAACCGTGCTTTTTAACATAATACTTTGTATGCTTAGTTACCAGTGTGAACTGAGTCCTTCCTTCCCTGTGTGTTAATTGATTACTGGCCAACGCATGCCCAGGAATCCTCCAGCACCCTTTTAGTTAAACTGTGTTCCTCTTTGATTGACAGTTTTGTTTCCCTATCCGGTTTTGTGTTCTGTCCACCCATCACCTCTGCTCTGTGTGCACCGGTTCCCTATTTAAAGATTCCCTTACCTGTCCCGTGTGCCTGTTATATTGGGTCTTTACTATACCTTTTGCTTGCCTGTCTTTTGTTGGATTTTCTGGTTACCTGACTCTGCTTGGCTTCTGACTATTCTTCTCTTCCTGATTTTGTACTGCATTGCCCGACAGTTACCGACTTGGCTCATCTACGTTTTTCTCTCTGTCTCCCGATTTGGTACTGCGCTGCCCGCTTGCTGGCAACCTTGCTTGTTTGACGTTCCCTTATTGTGTTTTGTATTTGTTTGCCTGTGTCTTGTGTTCCCACGTATTCAGTATAGTTTTCAGTCTTCTGGTTGAGGCCGACCTTTCAAGGAGTCGGGTACCCCCAAAAGGCAGGGAGAGGGGTTGGGACCAGCGTCAGGGCCTCACTCTGTCCGTGTTTTCTCGTGTGTCCCTGACTGGTCCCTTACAACTATGTTGTAATGATATGTGGTCATGATGTGGCTGGATTACTCAGCCACTATGTGGTGGTGATATATGGTCATGGTGTTGCAGTATTATTCAGCCACTGTTTGGTGGTGATATGTGGTCATGGTGTAGTGGTATTTGGTCTTAGTGGGATTACTGGTAACATTAGCCTTGGGATTCTGGTTTTGTGTAGCAGTGTTATTTGGTAATTGTTTGACTATAATTTAGTATTTTTATACATAGAAATGAGTGCTATAGCTTTCTGTGTATTCAGGCACTGGTTAATGGTGATGCAATGTGTTGCAGTGTGGTGCAAAATGTTAATGGGAGAGAGAGAAATTTCTTCACCCCACCATGAGTGCAATTTAGTGTATATGAATAATGCAGAATCGTGTAAAAGCAAATGCACACCCTAGAGGTCAAGTGCTCTAGAGATATTACATGTAGAAGTGAAAAAAAGTTTAAAAAAATGAAAAATAATAAAAGTTAAAAACACCCCCCTTTTGCTATTTTACAAATAAATAAAAAAATTGTTACACACAATTGGTATTGCCAAGTCCGTAAAAGACTGATCTATTAAAATATAACATCAGTCAACCCGTTCATCATTCAAACACCAAAATTGCATTTTTTGATCATTATTTGTCCCCAAAAAATTGCAATAAAAAGTGATTACAAAATCGATGTTTCCAAAATGGTACCAATAAAAACTTCACTTCAGCACACAAAAAAGGTCTAAAGGTGCAGAATCAAAAATGTTATTTAATGTTTTTAAATGGCACTGCAGCTCAAATTTAAAAAGTAGAAAAGGTTTAAATATTTTTAAAAGTATTAAAACATAAGGAAAACTCTGATTACTATCAGAATCATACTGACCTGCAGAATCTAGATATCATGTAATTTATACTGAGAACGCAACTCTATGAATGTGAAGCCCCCACAAAAATGGCGCAATTGTGTTTTTTTCACATTTCACTCCACATGGAATTTTTTGTAGGTCTCCCAGTACATTCTATGGTACAGTCAATGGCACCATTAAAAAGTACATCTTGTCCCACAAAAACCTCTCATATGACTAAGTAAATGTAAAAATAAAAAAGTTATGGCTCTCAGGAGGCGGGGTGGGAAAATTGAAACCAAAAATCCCAAAATTGCTGTGTTGTTAAGGGGTTAAGGAGTCCCCATCTATGTTAAGTGCCTGTTGGCTGTTTCTTCTTCACTCTGTAGTCTATCTTATTTCAGGTAATCTGTTTCGGGTTTAGGTCAGGTGACTGTAGAGGAAAGTTCATACACTGGAGCACTGAATTAGTTTTATAACATATTTTATACCAAAATAAGTTTTTGAGTCATTGCTCTGACAAAAATAAAATGAATGACCAATGAAGCGCAAACTAGATGAAATAAAGTGGTATTACACATTGTTGGGGTAAGTATGCTTTTTAATGTTTGACTTCAATTCTAAATAAATTGTTAACAGTGATGACTAGTGTTGAGCGATTATTATTGACAAAGTTGAAATCGGCACGGTTTTTATGTTGATCGGATTTTTTCGATCACGTGATAATTTAGGTTAAAACTAATAAACTATTAATATCGC
>JAODAL010059241.1:0-21609 GCA_025379985.1 Phyllomedusa bahiana
AAAAAAAAAAAAAAAAAAAAAAAAAAAAAAAAAAAAAAAAAAAACAAAAAAAAACAAAAAAAAAAAAAAAAAAAAAGGAGGAAAAACAAGTATATAACACAAAGAGCATAACAAGTATAAAACATCAGAAGAGACATAACAAGTATATAAATGCAGAGGAGACATAACTATATAACAGAGAAAGACATAACAAGTATATAACAGCAGAGGAGACATAACAAGTATATAACAGCAGAGGAGACATAACAAGTATATAACAGCAGAGGAGACATAACAAGTATATAACAGCAGAGGAGACATAACAAGTATATAACAGCAGAGGAGACATAACAAGTATATAACAGCAGAAGAGATATAACAAGTATATAACACCAGGGGGAGACATAACAAGTATATAACAGCAGAGGAGACATAACAAGTATATAACAGCAGAGGAGACATAACAAGTATATAACAGCAGAGGAGACATAACAAGTATATAACAGCAAGAAGGAGATATAAAAAGTATATAACAGCAGAGGAGACATAACAAGTATATAACAGCAGAGGAGAATAAAAAAGTATATAAAAAGCAGGGAGAAATAACAAGCATATACCAGCAGGGGGGAGACATAACTAGTATATAATAACAGCAGAGGAGACATAACAAGTATATAACAGCAGAGGACACATAAAGTATATAACGAAGGAGAATACAAGTAGATAAAGCAGAGGAGACATAACAAGTATATAACAGCAGAGGAGACATAACAAGTATATAACAGCAGAGGAGACATAACAAGTATATAACAGCAGAGGAGACATAACAAGTAGATAACAGCAGAGGAGACATAACAAGTATATAACAGCAGAGGAGACATAACAAGTTTTTAACAGCAGAGGAGACATAACAAGTATATAACAGCAGAGGAGACATAACAAGTATATAACAGCAGAGGAGACATAACAAGTATATAACAGCAGAGGAGACATAACAAGTATATAACAGCAGAGGGAGACATAACAAGTATATAACAGCAGAGGAGACATAACAAGTATATAACAGCAGAGGAGACATAACAAGTATATAACAGCAGGGGGAGACATAACAAGTATATAACAGCAGGGGGAGACATAACAAGTATATAACAGCAGAGGAGACATAACAAGTATATAACAGCAGAGGAGACATAAGTATATAACAGCTAGAAGGAGATATAACAAGTATATAACAGCAAGAAGGAGATATAAAAAGTATATAACAGCAGAGGAGACATAACAAGTATATAATAACAGCAGAGGAGACATAACAAGTTTTATAAACAGATGAGGAGACATAACAAGTATATAACAGCAGAGGAGACATAACAAGTATATAACAGCAGAGGAGACATAACAAGTATATAACAGCAAGAAGGAGATATAACAAGTATATAACAGCAGAGGAGACATAACAAGTATATAACAGCAGAAGAGATATAACAAGTATATAACAGCAGAAGAGATATAACAAGTATATAACAGCAGAGGAGACATAACAAGTATATAACAGCAGAGGGATTATAACAGTATATAAAAAGCAGGGGAGACATTTAAAAGGTATATAACAGCAGAGGAGACATAACAAGTATATAATAGCAGAGGAGACATAACAAGTTTTTAACAGCAGAGGAGACATAACAAGTAAAAAAATAATAAACAAGGGAGGGGCATAACAAGTAAAATAACAGCAGAGGGAAGGAAGAATAAACAACATAAAATTTAAAAGCAGGAGGGAGAATAACAGTATAATAACAAAAAGAGGGAGACATAACAAGTATATAACAGCAGAGGAGACATAACAAGTATATAACAGCAGAGGAGACATAACAAGTATATAACAGCAGGGGGAGACATAACAAGTATATAACAGCAGAGGAGACATAACAAGTATATAACAGCAGAGGAGACATAACAAGTATATAACAGCAGAGGAGACATAACAAGTATATAACAGCAGAGGAGACATAACAAGTATATAACAGCAGAGGAGACATAACAAGTATATAACAGCAGAGGGAGACAAAAACTATATAACAGAAGAGGAGACATAAAGTATATACGAGGGGGAACATAACAAAAGTATATAACAGGGGAGACATAACAAATTATACGCAGAGGAGACATAACTAGTATATAACAGCAGGGGGAGAAAATAAAAAAGTATATAAAATCAGAGGGAGACATAACAAGTATATAGTATATAACAGCAGGAACAGGAGATATAACAGTGTTAGTTTTGGTTACAGCAGGGGCATGCTACTTGTTTCCAGATGATTTCCTTAGTTACCGACCACCTCTGTTCTCCAGCAGCTGTGTCTCAGCAGGAGAGATCTAATAAGCTAGATCCATCACAGAGCAAAGGGGCAGTGGGTAACCTCGGAACAGGTCTGTAAGAAAGAGGATAGATAACCTGCTGTATCTCTGAAATGAAGCCAAACCAGCAGAGTAATGTATTTGGTTAGATTGTTTCTGCACCTTTTGCACCTATTGTTGATCAATGAGACAGGAAAGCCCCTTGAAGGGGTTAAAAACCTTATTTTTCCAAAATAGTTGGTGTCAGTCATAGTTTTTCATGATCGCCGCACACGATTCTGTGAGACAGCGCTGATATTCCAGGTGCGGTGGTGAGTGTACGTGCTGCGGTGATGTACGACACGGTTTATTTTTCTACAATTACAAACCTCTTCATTGCGGCGTCTGTTCTATGTCTGTTTACCAGGATGTTTGAGCGGCAGATCTGCTGAGATGATATCATCGCTTTTGCTTCGAGCCCCTCATATAAAATCCGTTAGGCAAGCGGGGCATTGCCTGCTCCTCATACGTCCTATAGGCCGCTGCTTCTCATGACTGAAGGGCGGTATTTTGCACAGTAATGATGGTTTATGGAAATTCAGAAGTCACCTGCTCATGAGCCAACACACTAGAAATGATGAAACCATGTTCTGAAAAATTAATTACGGCTGAGACCCGCGACTCTGAGTACAAACCCTGCACTCAGACTTTCCAGCTCTGAAGACGGGACATCAGGGAGGTTCTGTGAAGTTTTACTTCTTGATCCCCAAAATTAAGCATTTCAACAACACGCTATCTAAAAAAAAAAAATATCTATCCTGGAAAACTGAGCAAACGGTGACCCTGAATCAAGCCGTCCAATTCAGTTCCCAGACCAGATACTCTCAATAGCATAGGACCAGACTCAATAAATATAGACACAAAACTCTCTAAACTTATAGAGGAACGGACCCTCTAAACAAATACAGACCCCAAACCAGACCCATAAACTATTACAGACCAGACTCACTAATCTACTACAAACCCCAGACAAGACCCCTAAAACTAATACAGACCCCAGACCAGACCCTCTAAACTAATGCAGACCCCAGACCAGACCCACTAAACAAATACAGACCCCAGACCAGACCCAGAAACTATTACAGACCCCAGACAAGACCCTCTAAACTAATACAGACCCCAGACCAGACCCTCTAAACTAATGCAGACCCCACACCAGACCCTCTAAACTAATGCAGACCCCAGACCCGACCCTCTAAACTAATACAGACTGCAGACCAGACCCTTTAAACTAATGCAGACCCCAGACCAGACCCTCTAAACTAATGCAGACCCCAGACCAGACCCTCTAAACTAATGCAGACCCCAGACCAGACCCTCTAAACTAATACAGATCCCAGACCAGACTCTTTAAACTAATGCAGACCCCAGACCAGACCCAGAAACTATAACAGACCCCAGACAAGACCCTCTAAACTAAAGCAGACCCCAGAACAGATCCTCTGAACTAATACAGACCCCACACCAGACCCTCTAAACTAATGCAGACCCCAGACCCGACCCTCTAAACTAATACAGACTGCCCCAGACCAGACCCTTTAAACTAATGCAGACCCAGACCAGACCCTCTAAACTAATGCAGACCCCAGACCAGACCCTCTAAACTAATGCAGACCCCAGACCAGACCCTCTAAACTAATACAGATCCCAGACCAGACTCTTTAAACTAATCCAGACCCCAGACCAGACCCACTAAACAAATACAGACCCCAGACCAGACCCTCTAAACTAATGCAGACCCCAGACCAGACCCATAAACTATAACAGACCCCAGACAAGACCCTATAAACTAATGCAGACCCCAGACCAGACTCTTTAAACTAATGCAGACCCCATACCACACCCACTAAACTAATACAGATCCCGGACCAGACCCCTAAACAAATACAGACCCCAGACTAGACCCTCTAAACTACTACAGACCCCATACCAGACCCTCTAAACTATTACAGACTCAAGATCAGACCCCCCAAACTAATACATACCCCAGTCCAGACCCCAAAACTAAAACAAACCTCATACAGGACCAACTAAACTAATACAGACCCCAGACCAGACCCACCATATACAGACCCCAGACCAGACCCACTAAACTAATACAGACCCCAGACCAGACCCCTAAACTAATACAGACCCCAGACCAGACCCACTAAACTAATACAGACCCCAGACCATACCTCTTAACAATAAAACTATACAGACCCCAAGACCAGACCACTAACTAATACAGACCCCAGACCAACCCACTAACTAATACAGACTCCAGACAAGACCACTAAACTAATACAGACCCAGATCCGATCCACTTAAACTAATACAGCACCCAGCCAGACCCACTAAACTAATACAGAACCCAGACCAGACTCCCCTATACTAATACAGATACCAGACCAAACCCTCTAAACTAATACAGACCTCATACAAGACCCATTAAACTAATACAGACCCCAGACCAGACCCTCTAAACTAATACAGACCCCAGACCAGATGCACTAAACTGATACAGACCCCAGACCAGACCCCTAAACTATTACAGACCCCAGACTAGACCGACTAAACTAATACACACCCCAGACCCATTAAACTAATACAGATTAGACCCAATAAACTACTACAGACCCCAAACCAGACTCACTAATCTACTACAAACCCCAGACCAAACCCCCCTAAACTAAAACTGACCCCAGACAAGACCAAATAAACTAACACAGACCATATACGGGACTACCCTTTACTAATACAGACCCCAGACCCAATAAAAAATACAGTCCCAAGACCAGACCCCCTAAACTAAAACAGACCCCAGACCATGCCCACTAAACTAATACAGACCACAGACTACATCCACTAAACTAATACAGACCCCAGACCAGACTAAACTAATACAGACCTCAAACCACACCCTCTACACTCATAAAGACCCCAGATTCGACCCTATAAACTAATATACACCCTAGACCAGACCATCTAAACTAATATAGACCACAGACCAGACCCACTAAACTAATACAAACCCAGACAAGACCTCTAAACTAATATAGACCCCAGATCAGACCAAGTAAACTAATACAAACCCCAGACCAGACCCACTAAAATAATACAAACCCCAGACCAGACCCACTAAACTAATACAGACCCCAGACTGGACCTCTAAACAAATACAGACCCCAGACTAGACCCTCTAAACTAATACAGACCCCAGGCCAGATCCTCTAAACTAATACAGACCCCAGAGCAGAACCCTAAACTAATACAGACCCCAGACCAGACCCACTAAACTAATAGACACCAGACCAGACCCCTAAACTAATACAGACCCCAGACCAGACCCACAAACTAATACAGACCCCAGAAACTAACTCTAATACAGAATACAGGACCCCAGACCATACCCTCTAAACTAATGCAGAACTCAGACCAGACCCACTAAACTAATAAAGACCCCAGACTAGACCCTATAAACTAATACAAACCCAGACAAAACCTCTAAACTTACACAGACCCCAGACCAGACCCTCTAAACTAATAAAGACCCCCAGACAAGGCTAATAGAAATACAACCCCGGGCCCCCCCCTAAACTAAACGACCCCGGGGCCAGGCCCTCAAACAAATACAGACCCAGCCAGACCCTCTAAACTAAAAAACCCCAACCGACCCACAAAACTAAGAAAGACTGCCAGACCAGACCCCCTAAACAAATACAGACCAGGCCCATTAAACTAATACAGACACCAGACCCCCTAAACTAATACAGACATCAGACCAGACCTCCCCTAAACTAATTCAGACCACAGAAAAAACCAACTAAAAAATACAGACCCAACCGACTCTCAAAATAATAAAGGCCCCCTACACCAGACCCCCTAAACTAATGCAGACCCCGACCGCCCCCAAAAACAATAAAGGGCCCCAGACCGACCCAAAAAAATTTTTAAAGGACCCCAGACCAGAACCCTAAACTAATATAGGCCCCAGACCAGACCACAATACTAATACAGGCCCCAGACCAACTAAAATAAAAACCCCCCCCAAACCCAGACAAGAAAACAAATGAGACCCCAGCCCAGCCCCCTAAACAATAAAGACCCAGACCCCGACCCAGGGATTTTGTGGGTCCAAAACTTGGGGCTTGGCCCTCGTGTTATGTTTTGCTCAGTAGGGCTGGGTTCACACAACATTTTTTATGCTACATTGTGAACTGCGGATGTATTTGTACAGAGAAAAAAACGCGACCACCACATGTGACTATCAGTTGTACACAGGCTCTGAAGAAATATATTACCGCCATTCAGTGACCAGATAGTGGTAGATACTAGTTGTATGTAGGCTCTGCAGAAATATAAGTGATTACACTGCAGTTACATTTAGTGACTCACAGGAAACATATTTTCTGATTGGAGTCATTCACTTTCCCTTCTCTTCTCCATCCAGCCCAGACCGCCAAGATGACTTCTCCCGGCCACCACTCGTCTCTGCAGAATTTATCACACAAGCATTTTAGAATCCTCACTTTCAGACATTTTCCTATCTACTACTGGGGGGGTGTGGAAAAGCCAGGGTCTGCGTGGGGAGGGGAAGTCACCCATCTTTCCTGAAAAGCCCCTATTGGTGGTTTATGCCCCATTCAGAAGGTAGGTATAAAGGTCTCCCTGGGTAGGTAAAAAAGGTTATAGGGCCACTGAGGTAGATGAAAAATAATAGGTTCCCTCAGTTTAGATAAAAAATGGGGTCCCCCAGTATAGATAGTGGGTTTTAATAGGGCCCCAGGTAGTAGAAGATAGTAGATAGATAAAATTTTTGATAGATAGATAGATAGAAATAGATAGATAATGGGGCCCCCCCAGTATATTTATTACTGTATATAGATATGGGCCCCCGTAATAGTGGTAGGTAGTATGGCTCCCAGTATATATTTTTTTTAATTAATAGGCCCCAGTATAGGTAGTTTTAAAATCCCATTTAGGAGTTAATATGGCCCAGGTTTGGTAGTTAAATGGATGCATAAAAACAAAAATCGTACTCCCTTTTTCCCCCCTCCCGAAGCTCCCGCTCGGCTCCGGCCTCTTTTTGGCACAGGCGGATTGACGTCATCGCGCCGCGAGGGAGGTTGACGTACTCAAGTTTTGCATGCCGGGTTGTCCGGTGAGTGCGGCCTGCATGCACCTCGCCGAGCAGGTAACATTCGCTCTCTTCTCCACGGAAGCCCTCAGCTGTATGTGCTAAGGAGACCGTCGGTGCTCCGGGCCCACTGCAGCGGCCTGGAGCCCCCCGAGGTTTAGGGCCAGCAGTTTTTATCCAGGGATAGCCCGATTTAAAAATGCCCAGGGACGCCCTCCAGCCCCCCAAAATAATAAGGCCCCGACCAGACAAATTAAAACAAAAACCAGCCCAGACCAGACCCACTAAACTGATACAGACCCCAAGCCAGACCCTCTAAACTAATACATATCCCAGACTAGACCCACTAAATGTACAGAACCAGACCCCGATCCCTAAATAATAAAAAAAACCCAGGCCAGCTCCCCCTTTTTATAAAAGTCCCTAACCAGCCCTCTTTTAAAATATAAAGACTCCAAAAACCCGCCTCTAAACTAATACAGACAGCAGACCAGTCCCTCTAAACTAATGCAGACTCCAGACCAGACCCCTAAACTAATAGACATCAAATCAGACCCACTAAACTAATAAAGACCCCAGAACAGACTCCCCTATACTAATACGAACCCCGACCCCCTAAAAAAAATACAGCCCAAAGCGACCCCCTAAACTAAAAATGACCAGACCCAACCACAAAAAAGATGCCCACTCAGCCCCACATTCTAAAATAATCAGGCCTCAGACCGTCCCCTAAACAAAAGAAAAACCCAAACCAACCTCAACTAATACAGACCCGAAGACCTCTAAACTAAAAGGACGACCCAAACCCCCTAAAATAAAAAAAGACCCAAAAACCCTAACTATAAGAACAAGTCTTTAAAAAAAAATGAAGACCCCAACCCATAAACCCCCCTAAACTTACAGACCCGACCACCCCCACAAAATTAAATCAGCCCCAGACCGACCCTAAAATTTTTCAGACCCCAGAAACCCCTAAACAAATACGCCCCCAGACCAACCCTTAAAGAATACAGCCCCCAGACCAGACCCTCAAACTAATACAGACCCCAGACCAGATTCATCTAAATAAACAAACAGACATAAAACCCTCTAAACACGTAGAGAACCAGACCCTCTAAACTAATACAGACAGCAGATCATTCCCTCTAATAATGAGAAACGCCCGACTCCCCTAAATAAATATAGACACAAAACTCTCTAAACATATAGAGGACCAGAGCCTCTAAACAAATTCCAACCCCAGACCAGAGCCTCTAAACAATTACTGACACCAAATTCTCTAAACTTATAGAGAACCACTCTAACAAATATGGCCAGCCCAGACATCTGAACAGTACATAACAGACACCGCCCTGACCCATTAAACAATATAGAAAGCGACCAGACTCCCCCAATCTTTGTTAAGGGGGTCTTGTTTGAGGTCTGTACTTTTTAATTTGATATGAAATCTGTATTTAGAGGTTCTGAAGTTTGTTTATGGTTGGTATAGTCTGGTACTTGTGCTTGTTCAGGGAGTCCGTTCTGGGGTCTCTATTAGTGTAAGGGTCTATTCTATGCCTATATTTATTTAGGTGGTCGGGCTGCTGTACTTGTTTAGAGATTTATATTTAAAGGGGTCTGTATTAGTTTAGTGGGTCTGGTCTGGGGTCTGTATTAGTTTAGTGGGTCTGGTCTGGGGTCTGTATTAGTTTAGGGGTCTGGTCTGGGATCTGTATTAGTTTAGAGGGTCTGGGGTCTGTATTAGTTTGGTCTGTATTAGTTTAGTGGGTCTGGTCTGGGGTCTGTATTAGTTTAGTGGGTCTGGGGTCTGTATTAGTTTAGGGGGTCTGGTCTGGGGTCTGTATTAGTTTAGTGGGTCTGGTCTGTATTAGTTTAGAGGGTCTGGTCTGGGGTCTGTATTTGTTTAGTAGGGCAAGTTTGGGGTTTGTACTTGTTAAGGTGATCAGGTCTGGGTCCTGTGTTTGTTTAGGGGGGTTGAAATCTGTATTTAGAGGTTCTGGAGTTTGTTTATGGTTGGTATAGTCTGGTACTTGTGCTTGTTCAGGGAGTCCGTTCTGGGGTCTCTATTAGTGTAAGGGTCTATTCTATGCTGGGCTGCTGTACTTGTTTAGATATTTATATTTAAAGGGGTCTGTATTAGTTTAGTGGGTCTGGTCTGGGGTCTGTATATGGTGGGTCTGGTCTGGGGTCTGTATATGGTGGGTCTGTTCTGGGGTCTGTATAAGTTGAGAGGGTCTGGTCTAGGGTCTGTATTAGTTGAGAGGGTCTGGTCTAGGGTCTGTATTAGTTTTGGTGGGTCTGGTCTGGGGTCTGTTTTAGTGTACGGGGTCTGGTCTGGGGTCTGTATTTGTTCTGGGGTCTGTATTTGTTTTGGGGTCTGGTCTGGGGTCTGTATTAGTTTAGTAGGACTAGTTTGGGGTTTGCACTTGTTAAGGTGATCTGGTCTGGGTCCTGTGTGTGTTTAGGGGGGTTGAAATCTGTATTTAGAGGTTCTGGAGTTTGTATAAGTTGGTATAGTCTAGGATCTGAACTTTTTCAGAAGGTGTGATCTGGGGTTGGAAGTTTTTCAGTGGGTTAGGAACTGGTACTTGTTTGTCAATTTGTTGGGTTTTATCTGGGGTCTGTATTTGTTTAGGGCGTCTGGTTTGGTGTCTGTATTTGTTCAATGGGCACTTTTTGTAATTTCTTGGAGGCTCCTTCTCAGAAGTTGGACCCATTTATGGTCTTGTGGGTACCCTGAGAATATTGGAAGTAGATAACTAGGAGATGATGGCTATTTCTATCTTGAACATTACCATAAACCTTCATAGAGGATAAAGGTAAAAAATTATCCTGGATAATATAGAAAAAAGTCACTGGTGTCCTTCGCCCATTGTAATACTGGTAGAAGTGCCCCGTTTGTTAGCTTTCTTGTGCATTAGTGTGGCCTGTAGAACTACCCGCTGATAATAAGGGAGACTTCAGGACAAGTTCTCCTTTGGGAAATAAACAGCTAAGATCTAAGGAACAGAATGTGCACGCTGATCAGTGGTTGTCTGACATCTGTCACCGAGTGTTCTGCATCCTGCTGCTGGTCACAACAGACAAGCGCTGGGTAATGTCAGGGGGTAACCAGCTGGGTGGTTGGGGGATACCCAATCTGTTTATGTATTTTGGATTGCTGCACATCTGCACAAACAATGTTGTTGCACTGGGGAGTCTATGTTGGTAGCTATTCTTACAGATGCAAATATGAGGCTTCTATCCACCCCCACTATGGAGCTAGAATGCAAAATGCTTAAAGTGTGTCACATACCGGAGGCAGTACTCTTTGTCTAACCTCATGTTCGGGCTGATTCATTTCACAATACATCTTTACAGCAGTCAGGACTTGTTTTTTCCTGATTCCCTGCATAAGCATAGTAAAGTTACATGATCAGATTCTGTCTGCCTGCAGCCACCACTACAAGACAAAGTAAGAGCTCAGGTCACCTGCGGCCCATAAAAGTCTATGGAGTGGGGAGTAGGGATGGGGCGTAAGAGAAAGACACAGGTAAAGGTCAGGTCTATTAACTGTTATATTTCACCCCAGTGCTGGATTCACAGCTTACACTGCTCATTAAAGAACTATGTCCTCTATGCTTCTATAGGGATATAGGAGAGCAGAGTCTCTTCTAATGTGTATGGCAGACATCATAGCAGCTACTCTCCACCCACCAACTCAGTGACAGCTGAAAATTAGAGATGGAGACTGCAGAAGGGCAAATTGATGAAAAATGCTATTTACAAGTTATATAATGCTACTCCTCATGTACATACACAGGACAGCTTATCGTGAAAAGTTACCTGAAAGTACAAGTATATTGTGAGACGTGGCTGCGTGTGACCCCACATCCCTCCGGCAGCTTCACAAAGAAATCAGATCTTAGTTAAGACTCTGGGAAGTGGGTTTCCAGGTGTGAAAACATTTCTAATAGTGGCCCTGATTGGTTTGACACTGGTTTGACTGAACTTGTGAAAAAATTTGGGTTTGAGGCATCTGGATCACCCCTTATGAATAGATAGCACTTGTGTATAAAGGTTGGATGAGGTGTACTGTATAGTAGCCATATGTTTTGTTTATTGTGTATATAGGAGACAGTAATGGGTTACGATTCCTGAGTATCCTATTTAGGGCAGGAGTGCTATAACCCCTTCCCGTCGCAGCCTATTTTTTTTCCCCGTTTGTTTTTCCTCCCCGCCTTCCAACAGCCATAACCTTTTTATTTTTCCATGTATATAGACATTTAACAGATTTTATTATGCGGGACAAGATGTACTTTCTAATGGTGTCATTCATACTAGAGATGAGCGAATTTCTCAAAAATTCAATTCGCCGAATTTCCCCCCAAAATTAGTTTGGTCCCGAATTTATTCGCGATGAATCGCATTAAAAAAAACAGCTATTTCCTGGCTGTGGAGAGCCTGTAGGGTGTTGTAGAACATTGTGCCATGCTCAAATATGCATAGGGAGCATGGTCTTCATACAATGCTGTGCTCTAGTATGACACGCAGATGACAGGCGCTGCTCTTAGAATCGCTTCACTCTTCACTTCTCTGGGCAGTTACGGGGGCAAAACTGACCAAATAACTGAAATGTCAGCAGCAGCTGGAAAGAACTGAGCTGAGGGCCAAAATCCTACTATAGCGTCAAAGAGCACACTCCTTTTACATCGCCATCAGATGATTCCACAGATTATGACAGAACCTGTTCTGTTAAACGCTGATAAATGCAGAGTCCCCCCCAAAAGAATGGAGATAGTGTCGGCAGTAATTCTGTCAAATAACTTATTTGTCTAAAAAATACAGCTTGTGTATTTGTCATATACACACATTTCCATTACAGGCAGGTTATTATTGTTGGATAATGTTCTCTGCGCCAAAGAGTTACTTTTATCACTTATAAGGTGAAAATACTTTGAAATACAGCTTGTGCTTGTTTTATTGTAAATTTTTGATCAAACAGTATGGCAGTCAGAAAGGTGGCAGGCCCTTCACATGGCAGGGGCAGTAGCACAAATATTCCTGGAGCAGGCACAGGTCACATCACAGTAAGGGGACATTGCAACAAGGGTCACTCGGCGAGGCCTGAGCTACCGGTGTCATCTATCAGCCGTGTGTTCACCACATGCAAATATTCCATTTACTTTTCATCTCTGTTTTGGATTAACTTCTGTTTCTTTTTGGCTCTAGCAATACTGATGGATTATTGACAGATTGATAGCGGAGAAGCTGTAAGGCCAGTATGACATGGTCCTTTGTTTGCATCAGGATTGTCTGATGATTGGGTAGCCAAAAGCAGGAGTGGATACAAAACACAGAAGACATGCAAATATTCCATTTACTGGTCATCCCTGTTTTGGATCAACTCTTGTTTCTTTTTGGTTTTAGCAATACTGATGGATTATTGACCGATTGAAAGCGGACACTGACGGTTCAAAAGAAGGGCAAAATGATCAGAGACGCCAACGCGAAGTTACTGCCGACACCCTCTCCACTCTTTCTGGGGGAGGGGCTCTACATGTATTAGCGTTTAACAGAGCAGGTTCTGTCATAATCTGTGGATTCAACTGATGACGGTGTAAAAGGAGTGCATTCTTTGACGCTTTAGTAGGATCTTGGCCCTCAGCCATCTTGTGGAATCATCAAGATAGTTAACCACAATAAGTGAAAAAAGTAACAGTTTGGCACAGAGAGCAATATCCCAAAATAAAAAAAAATGCTGGTTCAGGAACATGTGTGTACAGTGATCCCTCACTTATCGCCCGGGGGGTTTAAAACCCCAAAAGACCCCCCTTTATAAAGGGGAAAAAATTTGCAAAGTACGGGGTTATACTTATTTTTTTTAAATTTGATTTTTTTATGCCCTTTTTAAAACCCTCCCCTGTCTCCCCAAAAAATTTTTTTACCACACTGTTTTTTAAAAAAACTTTATAACTCTTTAAAACAATCAGCCAAGACGTCCCCGGGTTTAAAAGCACAAATTTTCTGTGGTTTTTGGCACCTTTCATTTTCCCCAAACCCCAAAATTTTGCGATATTAAAACGAAAACCTGTAATAAAAAGAAAATTTGATCCCCGATAAAATATACTTTTTAAAAAAAAATCTGCAATTTCAGTGAAGTCAAAAATAAATGAAAAAGTGATATAGGAGGGGACGACTGTAAATTTTTCACACACATAAAACACTGGTAGAAGAAAAAGGGTTTTTTCCCCCCCCAAATTTTAAAAACAGAATATTTTTTCCCCAGGGTGGGCCCAAATTTTTTGCCCGCCCAGAGAGATGCTTTTGCAATTTGGGGAAAACAATGACCCAAATTTGGGAGAATTTAACAAGGCGCCCGTATTTAAAAGGGCCCGGGGAACCGCACAGAAAGGGCCCCCCTGGGTTTCTTTATTGGCTTTTGTCTGCACAATTTTATAGAGGGTGTTTTCCCTTTTTTTTCCCCATAGGTTTTTTTACCCGCCCCCTGTCTTTCCCTGTGCTCTTTGGGCCAAAATTTTTGATTTTTGTTTTCAAGAACCCCCAAAAAAAATTTTGGGTTCGATTTAAAAAAACAAATTAATTTTTTCCCGAAATTCCCAAAAAGAAAATTTCCCCTTTGTTGAATCGCTTTCGCTTTATTCCCTAAATTTTAAAACCATAGAAACTACTATAAACTAAAAATACCCTTCAAAAGGGGAAAAACGTGAAAAAAAAGTCCTTGCTCCACGTTTTGGCCGGGGGCTTTTAAATTTTTATGGGGTTTAAGCTTCAGTTTTAAAATTTATGTGTTTTTTCTGTGTTTTTAAAAGGTTTTATTGGAATTTTTGGCAAAAAACCAAAAATGTAAATGTAGGGTTTTTATTTTAAATTTTGGTACCGTAAAAAAAATCCCAAAAAATCCAAAAAATTTTTTATTTTTTTAAAATTTTCCCCCCCGGGAGCAACCATTTTTTTGCAAAAAAGAAACCCTTTTTTATACTTCTAACCCACGGGCTTGCACTTGGGGTGAATTTAACTTTTTTTTTAAAATTTTTACCAATATTAGAAATACATTTTTTCTTTTTGATCCCCCTTTAAAATTCCAATTTTTTTGGATTGAAATGACCCCAAAAAAAAATTTTAAATTTTTTTGGGGCCGTTTGGGGTTTTTTTTTTTTTCAAACAGTGAAACAACATATGGGTAAAAAAAGTTTAAAATTTTTTAAAATTTAACCCCTTAAACCGGGCCCGGGGGCCAGTTTTTTGGGGCCCCTCTGACAGAGGCCCCCAAATTTTTTAAATTTTGCAAATTTTTCTTTAAGTTAGAATAACTTTTTGGGCACTTTTAAAACCATCCAAGGGGATTCAAAATTGGTTTTTCCTCGGCCCCATTTTGTTTTTTTTAAAATGTAAAAATTTTTGGGGCCAAAAAAAAAGATTGTTTATTTTTTGAAAAATAAAAAATTATTGGGGAAAAAATTTTTAAAAAATTTTCCAATTTTTTAAAACATTTAAAAAATTTCCCCGCCAATTTAAAAAGATATTAAATTCCCCCCTCAAAATAGTTTTAATCAAACCCTCAAACCCAAAGTCTGCTGAAGTTTTTTGGGAAATAATTTTTTTTTAAAAGTCCTTTTTTTTTTTTTTAAAACCCTTAGGGGGCTTAAAAAATTTTGTAAATAATTTCCCAAAATTTTTAAGAAAATTTTTCAATATACATATTTTTTTTTGGGACCAGTTTCCCCGTTCTAACTGACTTTTTATTGAAACCCGTATGTTTTAAAAAACCCCCCCCCCTAAAAGACCCCAAACTAAGAAAATAAAACCCCTTTTAAAATATTCCCAAAAAACCCGCAAAATTTTGAAAGTTTATTTAAAACCCCTTTTGGTTTTTTCCCCAGAAATTTTTAAACAAATGGGAAAAAAAAAATTTCAAAAATTTTACTTTTTTTGCAAAATTTTCAATATTTATGCCCTTTTTACAAGAATACCCGGTTAAAAAAGTGAACAGGGAAAAGGGAAATTAAAATTGGGGTTCCCCCCCCGATTCTGCCCCCTTTTTTTAGAAAATAACCCCTATGTGGCCCTAGTTCAATTTTTTTGGCTCCCCCACAAGCCCCCCGAAAAAGGAAAAGGGGCACCTACTGGACTCCGGGGGCCTCATTTTCAAATTAAAGAAATTTTTTTTAGGGGCCCCTTTCAGGTTTTTCCCACACCCTAAGGTTTCCCAAAAAGTAAAAAATAAAACCCCCAAAAAAGACCCCAAATTGGAAACTAACCCCAAACCCCCAAAGGGAAAAAATCCAAGGGAGTGAGTATTCTTACCCCCCCAGCGTTTCACAAAAATTTTTTTGCTTTTGGCTCTGAAAATAAAAAAAAAATTTTTTTATTTTTCCCAAAAATCTGGGGAATTTTAGCTGAAAATGTTTTTTAAATTTTACAAGGAATCTTGGAAAAAAAAACCCCCCAAAAATTTGTGTTACGCCAATTTCTTTCCAAATTTTTTGGCAAAAAACCCACAAAGTGGGTGTAAACTGCCCCGTTTGGGCAAAATGGCAGGGGGGTTACAAGGGGGGAGTGCTATTTGAAAATTTTGGGGGGCCAATATTGGGGGGCCCATGGGCGCATTTTCCAAAGCCCCCCCAAAATACAAAAACGGGGAAAACCTTCCCCGAAATTTTTCCCCTTTTTTGGAAATTTAACGCCCCCCAAGGGGGTCTCACCCAAGGTGGGGATTTTTTTCATTTTTTGGGGGCACAGGTGGGTTTCCTAAAATTTTTTTTTTGGGAAAAAGGGGCCCTGGAAATGGAGGGGGGAAAAAAGCGTTTCCCCCCATTTTTTTTTTGGGCTTTTATTTTTACAGTTAAATTTGCCAAAAAACGGGAAAAAATGAAAGGGGAAAAATTACTAGGGGGTCCCCCCGGGTACAAAAAAAAAAAAAACAAAGATTTTAAATTTTATATAGTTTTTTTTTTGTTTTATTACTTTTTCACAATAGAAAGGGGAGTTTTAAAAAAAAGTTGCGTTTTTTTTTTTTTTGAGTATTCCCCGACAGCCCCTAGCCTTTTTCCCCTTTTTTTTTTGCATATGGAGCGCTTGGGGCTTGTTTTTACGAGAAGATTTTATGGGTTTTTTTAAATTTATAAACCCAAAACGGGGGCCAAAAATGAAAGCCCCGAACCCTTTTTTAATTTTAAAGGTTTTTTTTGAAGCAATTTTTTTTACAAAAAACCCGCAATCCTGGTAAGGGGTTTTTTTTTTTTTTTAATTTTTTTTTCCAAACGGTCACTGTGCCGTTTTAAAAGAACCCTGCTGGTTTTTTCTCAGCAGGGTTTTTACGATTACAGCGATAAACCCCCATTTTTTATAATTTTTTTTTAAAGTTTTTAAATGCCCTTTTTCACAATAAAAAACACTTTTTTTTTTGAAAAGGAAAAAAAAACGTTTTTATTTCACCCCCCGCAGCTGAAGCCATAACTTTTTATTTTTTTTCTGTTTTAAAGGGGCTTATAGGGGGTTTTTTTTTTGCGGGATGAGTTGACGGTTTTTTTTTTTGGTAATAATTTTTGGGGGACAAAAACTTTAAAGATCGCTTTTTTAAAACTGTTTTTTTTTGGGAAAGGGAGGTTGAAAAAAAATACTGCAATCCTAGCAAATGTTTTTTATTTTTTTTTTTTAATGCGTTTCCCCGTGGCCCTATCCGTGACAATTAGTTTTTACCCTGTTGTTTTAACGATTACGGGGAAAACCCAATTAATGTAGTTTTTTTTATTTGAAAGCAAAAATTTTTTTTGAAAAAAAAGTGTTTTTATTGTTAAAAAATATTTTAAGCATCGCTAACTTTTTAAAGCCAAAACTTTTTAAATTTTTTTTCCCCCTATACAAGGCCGTTTTAAAGGGCTTTTTTTTTTTGGGGAAGAACTGACGTTTTTTAAATTTGGGACCCCCTTTGATGTTTATAAAGAAATTTTTTTTTTATTTCTTTTTAACCCCCCATTTTATGTTTCTGGGGGGGGAAAGAACAAAAATTTGCTTTTTTTCGTGACTGTTTTTTTGGGGGTTTTTTTTTTTTTTTGGGGTTCACTGTAAAGGGGTTTTAAATTTAAAATGACAGATTATAGGGTTTTGGGTTCCCCCCAAAAACACGCGGGGAAACCAAATATGGGTACTTTTTTTAAATTTTTTGGGTCTTTTTTTAGCGAAATTTTTCGTTTTGTAAAGGGGGAAAAAGGGGGATGACCCTGTTTTTATTTTATTTTTTTGTTTGTGTTTTAAAATTTTTTACACTTTTTTTTTTTAAATTTTTCATACTTTTTTTCACTTTTTTCCTTTTTCCCCCAGGGGGGAAAAAGGGATGAACGATCGCAATCTTTATGCAATAGGAAATCCGCAACCCGCTTATAGGGTGTTTTCCCCCGGGGCTCCAAAAAGGCAACTTTTCCCGTCAAAGCCCCGGGCCCAAAATTTTTTTGTGGGCATCGTGAAAAGGGCCCAAACCCGCAACCCCGGGTGCCCGTCATCAAACGTCCGGGGCCCCTGGTAGGGAACCTTTTAAAGGGCGCTCAGCGCCCATTAACCCCGCGGGCCCAGATTTTCGGGCCCCGGGAGGGGCCCCACTCCTGCCGGGCCCGGGAGCCGCGATGTCCCCGACCACATGTTCCGCGACAACGGGGGGTTTAAACCCCCCGCGGCCCCGGAGCGCACTCCCCCGTGGGGGGTGCCGGGATGAAAGCCACGGGAATATACCGCTGGTTTCATCCGCGTTTTTTGCCCCGGGTCCCCGCCTTGTTGCCCCGCAAGATTGCCCCTTAAAGTACTCAAACGCAAATTTGCGGAAACCCCCACCCGAGATTCCGATGGGGTACGGAAAATGTCGAAGGGGTTTTTAGAATTTGGGGCTTTATGGATGCGGCGATACCAATAGGGGGAAACTTTTTTATTAATTTTTAAAATTTTTAACATTACAAAAAGGGGATGATTTGAACATTATGTTTTTAATTTTTTTATACTTTAAAACACTATTATTATTTTTTCTTTACATTAACAGTGAGTCCATTTAGGGCAGCGGTTCCAACCCGTGGGGCGCGACCCGGCGGGGTCGAACACCAAAACACAGGGTCCCCCTAGCCCGGCCACGCGGCCGCAGGGGAGCTAAGGGGGGCCGCACTGGGTTTAATAGGCAGGGAGGACACTGTGGCCCCGTTTTCGCCCCTCCCCACTGCTTCATAGGCGGGGCCCACAGCGTTTCAATTATAGGGGAGGGGAGCAGGGGGGCGCCGTTATCGCAGCATTTGGGGCTCAGTGAGCGGCGCTGCGGCGAGGAAGGAAAATTTCGCCCGCCGGTTTGGGGGCTGCCTGCAGGACGCGAAACGCGCAGCAAACGCGCCCACAATATTACCAAGCATCAGGAAAAGCCCTCCGAAACCCGTGCAAGAGAAGCTGACACTGTACGGCTGTTCCTGGGGGCCCGGTAATTTTGTGTTTAAAAAACCACATCCCAAACCATACATGCCAAAAATCTCCCCTTTTTGGCGGGGGGGGGCCCGCTATTTTGGGTCCCCTCCCCCCCCCCCGGGGAGTTTGGGATTTCCTCCCCCGCCGCCCCAGCAGGGGGGGGGGCCTTTAAATTCCCGGGCAAGAGTACGCTGGGGCGCTACTCTTGCCCGGGGACCCCCTCCTACAGGCGGGGCCCGCGGCCGCACGGCCGCTCACCCCCCCCGTCTCACTTGCGGGGGGGGGCAGGGGGATTGCTCCCTCCCCCCCCCTCCCCCTTATGCGGCGCCGTGTGTGCCCGCACAACATTTTTGCGGGGCAGGGGGAAGGACGCGTGGGGGCAGGGGAGTGACGCGACTTCTCCCTTCCCCCCGGGGCCCCTAAAGACGGGGAGGAGCGGCCGCGCTGCAAGCCTGGGAAGGTTTGGTTTTTTATTTATTTTTATTAGTTTAGGGGGCTCTACCCGGGAACATTTGGGGGACACCTGGGGAACAATGGGGGCATACCCCGCAACAATGGGGGCACTACCTGGCAACAAAAAGGGGGCCAAAACCCGGGTAACAAGGGGGCACTACCTGGCTAACAGAGGGGGGACAAAACCCACTAACAGAGGGGGCACTACCTGGGAACGAGGGGGCACTACCTGCAAAAGGGGGACTACCCGGCAACAGAGGGCACTACCGGCAAAAAGAGGGGGCACTACCTGGGAAAAGAGGGGGCACTACCCGGCAACAATGGGGGCACTAACTGGCAAACGAAGGGGGGGACTCCGGCAACAAAGGGGGCACTACCTGGGAACAATGGGGGCACTACCTGGCAACAAGGCACTACCTGCAACAAAAGGGGGGGACTACCCCGGCAACAAAAAGGGGGCACTACCGGCAACAAAGGGGGCACTACCTGGCAACAATGGGGCACTCCCCCGAAAAAAGAGGGGGCAAAACCTGCAACAATGGGGCACACCTGGCTAAAAGAAGGGGGGACAAAATTTCAACAGTGGGGCACTACCTGTAACAGATGGGGGCACAAACCTGGGAACAATGGGGGGACTACCTGGCAAACAATTTGGGGGGGCTACCTGGCAACCAATGGGGCACACCCGGCAACAGATGGCACTACCTGGGTAACGATGGGGACTACCGGCAACGAAGGGGGGGACTACCCTTTGGCTTTAAAATGGGGGCACTAATTGGCTAACAGATGGGGCACACCTGGCCAACAGTGGGGGCACAACCTGGCTAACAGATGGGGCACTACCTCTAAAAGATGGGGCACTACCCGGCAAACAATGGGGGCACTACCGCAAACAATGGGGGGACTCCGGCAACCAATGGGGGCACTACCTGGGAAAAATGGGGGCACTCTTGGCTAACAAAAGGGGGGACCTACCTGGGAACCCAAAGGGGGGGGGATCTACCCCGGGACAAAAAATTTGGTTTTTTTAAAGGCTAAAGGGGGCATCCCCTTTGGCTACAAAGGGGGGATCTCCACCTGTAAGGGGGGACTACCTGGTTTTTGGGGGGCTAAAATCCGGCTATAAGGGCATCTAAATGCTTTTTTTCCAAAACCTTTTTGCATTTTAAAGGGAGTGGGGGTTGGCTTTTTAAGGGGCGGGCATACCGACAAATGGGGGGTGTTCCACAAATTTTTTTTCCCGCGGCGCGCTACCGGCCGCCCACTAGAGTCTCCTGCTTTTTTTACTTTAAAAGTTGGCAAAAGCCATAAACCATGAATTCGATGGGTAAAAAGGTAATAGTTTAAACCGTTTTCTTTTACCACAAAAGCCACAATGATAAACACATTACATCTACCCCCCCCCCCCCTCAACCAAAAATAGAGAACCCACACAGGGGGGGGTGGATGGCACAGAGGTTCATAAAAGTAACCCCTCATTTTCCAACACAGCCCCCCCCCCCCCTCCCCTGTGTAAGGGACATCTATGTAACCTCTGAGTGGCCTTTTTTTTTATGTGATAGTAGAGGTTAAGCTCAACTCACATAAATAACCCCCCATTACCACTCACACCCCCCTTATAAGGTTACTCTATGTAACGGCCGAGGGACCTTTATATGTATGTATAAGTAAGGTACCAATCAGAGCGTCAACATATGTAACCCCCCCCCTTTACCACCACAGCCCCCCTGATAAGGTTACATCTATTAACGCCTGAGTGTACCCTTTAATGAGTGTTTATGTAGAGGTTCCGCCAAAAGGGGGTCACACTATTAACCCCCCATTTTACCACTCACAGTCCCCCGTATAAGGTTTTACTATGAACGGCTCTGATGGTACCTTTAAAAAGTATGTGATTATAAGGGTACCCTCAGAGGGGTCACATATTAACCCCCCCATTTACCACTCACAGCCCCTGATAAGGTTTCATCTAAAACGCTCCCGATTGTACCTTTTAAAAGTAAAATTTTAAGGTACCCAGAGGCTCACACATATGTGACCCCCCTTTGCAAAATTACAGTTTTTTAAGTAGCCATCAAAATTATTTTTTGGTTTTCGGGGCACCGCAACATAGGAACTGATTGCGGGGTCACGGGTTAGAAAGGTTGAAAACCCCGCTTTAGGGGGGGTTTATCATTAATACAGCCTATTGCTTGTGTAAAAAGCAATAGGTGGTATAAAAAGGGGGG